>JAGDQP010018243.1:0-36963 GCA_022664845.1 Lepisma saccharinum
TGTGGACCATCTGTAATTTGGATGCCTTTAACTAAGGCAATGTCTAAAATATCAGGTCGGCCACCATTTTTGGGAAAACATGTGGGTTCCGTTGTGGAAACAGGATAAACATCTAATGTGGGTAACGCTTCATAGAGGATGATTCCAGAATTATTTCGACTACGAGAATTCCAATGCGGGTGTTTACAATTTAGATCACCAGCTATAATGACGTGCTGTCCAAGAGAACTCAAAGAACGAATGTCCGCCGGGTTTAGTGGTATGTCAGGAGGTTTATAGGCTGCTATAAGAATGATGTGAAAATTTTGCGTAAATAATTTGATGCCAGTTGCCTCAAGAGTTTGTAACGGTGGTATATCAATTTGTTGAGCTGGAAGTTGATTTTTATACATGATTGCAGTCCCACCTTTAATTCCAGGCCGATCTGTTCTTATTATGGAGTAGTTCGAGATTCGGAATGTATGGTGCGGTTTTAGATGTGTTTCGTTCATTAGCATGATGTCGATGTGATGGTCTTTAAGAAAATATTTAAGTTCTGGTTTTTGTTCATAAACCCCATCTGCATTCCAGAAAGTTAAACATATGTGCCTTGTGATTTTCGGATTATTCGGAGCCATCATCGAGGGCACTGATCACAATTTCACAAATGATGGCAATTTTGGAATACTTATCTTCAGCATTCTGTATGCGAAAAAAACTTTGCTTTAAGCGTGTAAATATGTGCATGATGTTTAAACCATTAAAAATTTCTTTAATTACATTAAAGACATCTAAAAATGTAGTTGCAGTCCCAGTTGATGAGGACGAGTTATTTGCAGGTTGATTGGCGTTTTTCTTAGTTGACGTTTGTGCTGCTTTTTTGTTTGTATTTGATGATGCTGATGTGTTACTATTATTTGTATTTGCTGTATTTGCATAGGTCAGTTTGTGCGTTGTTTTTGTTGAATTGTCCTGATTTATGTTTTCTTTGCTTTTTGAAATCATAACGGTCTTTTCTTGAGGTGTGGTCTTGATAGTTTTGTTAGCTCTACGCTGATCTAATGCAAATTTTAGCACTTTACAGCCTCTGTAGTTGGCTGGGTGATCCCCTTTGCAGTTTGCACAAAGTGCAGGTGTGTTTCTTGGTTTTTGGCATTCACTAGTTAAGTGGGCCGCTCCGCATTTGACGCATTGTGGGTCACAAAAACATGTTTTCATAGAGTGTCCAAGCTTTTGGCACCGAAAACATTGGAGCAATTCAGGTGCTCTGTAGGGTTCAACTGCCACACGATAACTTAGAAGATATTCTAAATTGAAAATTTTATGATTGTCTGCTCTTCTATGGAGTGTTGCAAGGAAGAGTGGATGAGGTATTTTCTCACGTGTCTCTTTATCTCTACCATACATTTGAGAGACTTCGCTAATTGGAAATTCAAGATCCTTAAGATCATCAAAAATATCTTTTGCTGGTGTATCAATAGGTAATTTCCGAATTACCACTTTAAGAGGTCGCTCTTGTTTTGGTAACTCAGTAGCATATTGGTATTTTTGCTGTTTACAGTATGCAATTAGTTTGTCGTAATCAGAGTATGAAACAGTTTGAAAACGTACATGTTGTTTAGTATGTGAAATACGTGGACTCGTGTGACAAACAGCAGATAGAGTACGAGAAAATTGGAATTTATTCGTAACACCGTAAACATATAATGGTGGAGGTTTGTGGCGTTTGCTACTCTTTTCAGTTTGTGACTCATATTCATCATCATTTTCTTCGCCAGATTCATTCTGACTAAGTGATTCAAACCGATTCTGTGTTGAAACAGAAGCTGCAGCTCCAGTCTTTTTTCGTATTTTGGCAGTTTTCTTTGGTGGTATGAAATCATCAGATTCAATATCCGCGTCATGATCCGGAAATCCATCCGAGATAGAGTCATGCCCATCATCAGACTTCATTTCGATGGCTTCTTCGTAAGGCTGATTTTCAGACGAGTTTCCAGGTACATTAGGATTGATTGGGAGACCAGGAAATTGCTGATCCGAGTGTATATTTAATGTTTCATTGCTGCTTGCTTTTGTTAGATCTTGCATGGACATGGACCGTCTATGATCATTACTAGCAAGAACTGACGTATCTGGCACTAGGAAAGTATTGGGAGAGGCATTTACTTGGGATGAAGAGGAACCTTTCTTATGATCCTGACTGAACTGAGTTAGTCCTTGCTTTATATTGGGAACATTGCGCGAAAAATCAGGGATTTTTCGAAGACGCTTCGTTTTCAGCGTGCGAGCAGGCTGACTACCGCTCTTACCATGGGATTTGCTGGAGGAAACTGGAGTGGGGGGGGCCGACATGACTTAGCGAAAAGCCAAGACTAGGGTCGGGATGGCCCGGTGGCCCTAAAAATGGTCGGCGAAAATGGCCCTAAAAAAAGCAAAAATTTAGGACTTTGAAATCGATAAGTTGGGATTACTTAAAAATTTACTTTAAATCTCGTGAACTTTTACGTTTAAAAGTCACTAAGACCAATTTGAATTTTCCTAAAGACTTTGAAATATTATGAATAATATTATCGAGTTTAAAGCTGTTAATTTACAAACTAAAAATATATTTCACTGCAATTACAAATAGAATGGTTAGTTATGGGTGAAGATCAAATGCGATTTTCTAAATATGTTCGCTTAAAAAAGAAAGTAAAGAGAAATGCGGGGACTAGAACTCATAACCTTCTGCGTAGAAAACTAACTCGCTAACCACTACACTATGGTAAATATAGTGAAATTGTCTTTTCTCATTTCACTTACCCGTTATTTTTTTGCGTACTGAGTATGTTTCTGTTTTATTATTATCGAATAGGATTGTCTATTCTCTATATTATCTTTTATTACTATGTCTGCTATGTATGAGAAGTATTCTGGAATATACAAACAAAACACATCTGTCAAATAATCTGAGTACAAGAAGTTGAAAGTTTCCATGTGCACTACACGTGTGCATGTGCATTGCAAGATTTTTCATAGTTTGAAAATTCTATTCCAGCGCCCCCAAGAAGTGGGATTTACTTTCTTGAAAGATAGTACTTGTAATAATACTGTAGTATAGCGAAACACTTCGCGGAATTCACCTGCCAGCAGAAATCATATGCTTCCCGCCTTCTCTCCCTGCCGCTTGACTTCACGTCGCGCAGGAATTCTGGGATAATCTCGCGCGCGCCTGCAGTAAATGACCTACATCTAGTGATTGATATACATTGACGCTCTACAAAGCAGAACCTGCTCTGTCAGGTTATGCTGACAGATACAGTATACTATTGCAACTGGTGGAATCTAACACTTCATTATTCACAATGTATAAATAATTAATTAACAAAATGTTTTTGTTAACGGTCAAGTATCTATGTCCCTTCACTTGACATTGAAAGATTATTAAAATAATTAAAATAATAGAATACAGAAGTCCGCAGTGTTCCACGCCATCTATGGGGCACGCCGGTGACGACTGAAGGTACATCTTCCGTAAACGTGATCTAGTGGCTGTTACAAGATACCTGGACAAAATGTACATGGTATGCAAATGTGATCGTCTATTTAATTCTCTGCAATGCAAAGATACTATCATCAGGTTTAATTTATATACATGAATTTAATTTACATGATGTTTCTCGAAGCTTAGAAGATAGGCACCCAACTCACGGAGACTAGACGAAGTGTGATTTTGAGAGTGTGTGCGTGGCATCCCAAGGAAAGGCTTTAGCTGTGTAGAATTGGTTGGTTCAGGATCCTCAATTTTTACCGTAGCCTTGTCTCCAGATACTTGATTCCTTTACTTGATATTTCAAAACCTAGATATTTGATGTGATCTGCAAAGAAAATACATTTGTTCTGTCGTATTTTCACATTATCGAATATTGGCAGAACCTTATCTGTCCTTTGGTAACATTCGTGTTTGTGCTTTCCAAATATTAGGACGTCGTCCAAATACCATATTACGCCTTCCTAAGTGCCCAATAGTTGATCCATAAAAAGCTGAAAGATCTTTGAGCTATTATGTAATCCGAAAGGAAGCAATTTTTACACGTACTTACGCCCCGAAGCGTACTGATTTTTTATTTTTTTTTTATTTTTGGGACCCTCCTAGCCACCTCTACCTCTTTGTCTTCTTGAAACTACTTTCTTTCGAGTACCTGAGGGGTACAACGAATCGAAAAAGGATTCTCTACAAAGTTGGGGTAGGCCATCCCCCGTTTCGTCTCCCCATTTCGATCCCTGCTCGGCATCAAGGCACGGAGTCGATAGGAGCTGTTTGCTCAAGGTTAATATTGTTGGGAGGGCTATAGGGGATATTATTAATAGCCCAGTTCCAGGGGAACAAACCTGGGCCCTATTTCCGCGATTGAGGGGAATAACTTTCTTTTCTTTTATTTTTATTTTAATATACATGGTTTACATAAAAGAGACTTGATTAAGTATTCCAATTTACAGCATAATTTAGCTTTTTTCTTATTTATTTATGTATTATTATTATTATCATTGTTATTATTTTTTCTCCATTAATTAATTAATTGGATTCTATAAATATGCTTATTTACCTGTAGCTTCTCTTTTATTTAATTTCCATTTACACTCAGTCATTCCCATTATTATTCTTTTCATTACTTATTCCTTATTAATTATTCAGTCTTAGTTTGTTTATTTATTTACGTATAGAGTTGTTATTACTTATTCAAAATCCTCCAATGTATATCTATTCCCAATACTACTATATGATACTATCTCTATTTCCGACATCAGCTTACTATCTCTAAAGAAACCTAATATCAATCATCCCCTCCAAAACATATTATTATTATTTCCTTATATTCTACTATTTTTTATTTACAAGACACATTGAAAGTCACATACAATTACAACACATTCATACATTCATTCATACATCTTCATGCGATGGTGTTGATTGGTAGAGTTGATTAAGGCCCCTGGGCAGCGGGATCTCTCCTCCACATCTGTCGATCGGGGCTGATTCGAGGGGCCCCTCCTCTTCTCTGCATATCGTTGCACCAACCAGCACTTAGCACTATTCCACACACTATTTCACTAATATTTTTCACAAACACTTTCACTTAGAATTTGCTGTTTCTCTGCTATCCATAGCTTCGGTGCTGCCCTGACTGTCAGTCGGCACCAGCTCGGAGCTTTTAATATTATTTATTAAATTCCTCATTTATTCGTACATTTATACTTGTTACGTCAATCTTTCGAAGGGAAGCAATAGTCATGACCGTGTAATTGATGGAAAATCCACTAAGTTCGCATGAACCATGCTTTCCCTTCCATTTTAATTATTCCAGGCCTGTTTTTACAATCACGTATACAAGACACGCCCACAATTCAAGACGCACGAAACAAGACACGAACAAACAGCACGGTTTAACGATCACGCATTATTTACAGTATATACAGTTGAGTAGTTTCGGTTTATGTAATTTAAGTTGTAATTCCTCTTCTAATTAATATTTACAAATCTTCTTTTAAACATGTGTGAAGTAGATCTAAGGAGTTTCGTAAGTCTTCGTTGTTTATCATATCCCGAATTGTATGCTCTTGCAAATCTCGTCTTAAGTCAATAATCTGTTGCAATTCTGTTCCCTGATCGTATATTTGGTTCTTGACCACACTCGCATTCCGAAGAGTCCACCAAGCTAAGTTCAAATAATTTTGCTATATAAGACCCGTGGCCACTTAGGAATTTTATCAATCCCCCACTCGGGTTCCATTCCTTCCAGTCCAGTCTAGTTGATACATTAACAATTATTCTAAACAGTCTTCTAGACTTACTACTATGTTCCCAAAGACTTTGCCATTTCCTTACTATAATTTCTTCTATTTCTGCTCTACAATTTGGCATTGTTCCCAAGATTTCTGTAACTCTAATTAAGTTTCCTTTTATAACCAATACATTGATACTGATTTAATAATTTCCAGGTGGAGGGGCATTATTGTCAACATAATATTCAGGGCTATACCGGGTGTAGTCCGATAAGCGCCTGATATCCTCAGTAACACAGATCTCTGCCCGCTATCCATTTTTTCAGCCAACTTTTTATTTTCCTCCAGCCTGTGTGCCCAAACACATGCACCATCAGTGCCTATTGAATTAATAATCTGTCCATGGTATAACTTTATATATTTTAAAGGTAGTCCATACCTCGTTCTGGCTAATGTTGCAATTGATCTTGCTGACTACGTTCAGGAGGCAGATGAAACGATATGTTCTAGGATTGCAACTTAGCTTTTCTTGGCACTTTAAGAAAATTATTGAGTTTGTCATCTTCCATCTAGCCGGAAATTTTCCTTGCTTTAAGCATTGGAGTTTAAGAGCGTCCACCGGTTGCGCAAAAAATATGTCCTTCATGATGGAAGCGTTTGTCCTTCATTGTGAAATGCAGCGTTTATGGATAACACACTTCATAATTGTAGAAAAGATTAAAGTTTGTATAAAAAATTATTTGTTGTTTTTAGAATGTGCATTATTCATGAAGGTTGAAGTGTATTTTTCACTTGGTAATTGTGTGCGGAATGTAAAAAATGAAGAACACAATTAGCGGTGTTTGTGTAGGAGTATAGCAAATGGCGTTCATTTTGTGCGTTATTTCACTGATCACTTAAACAACTAATTTGCGTGCAAAAACCCCACTCGAAGTGATACTTGGCATAATATTCGTTTATATAAATAACTTCTTACATCAGTGCTGTCTATTTCAGCGGGGGGTTGCTGTCACTTGTGATGATGACAATGATTATAAGGGAATGTTATCGAAAAAATCACTTGCTGCACATTCGGGAGTGTGTATTAACATGATGGAAATGTCCAGTAACCACCATGGAATTAGTTCATAACACTGGGCGAATGCTGGACTGAATCCTTAACGACAGTCCCACAACACCTGGATTCTTCCCATGATGTCCGAGTTGCTGGTACAATGCGGATTTCAGGATTTTGGACTGGAAGGCTGCACAGCTCCTGTTTGATGTTGACCATCTAGTAGAACTCAACTAGTAACGTGCTGCTTGCAGTGAGATTTGAACCTGGGACCTCGGGTATGTCTATTTTATGTTCTTCAGCTCATTTTCGTGTGGGGTTTTATTTGTGTGTTTTCGAGAAAAAATAAAATGTAGGTGGAAACAAAATCGAAACCCTAAACTTAAATCTATAATTTATTAAAATCAGCAATTGAAGTCTGTCGTGCCTAAATTCCATGGACCAATTTATTGCCTTGTTAAAATATTTGGAAATCAAAAATCGGAAACTGCAGAATACATAGGAAAGCATGTCATATTTACAAAGCAAGGAAACAAAAAATAAAATAAAATCAAGCTAATCTAAAAGTTGAAAACCACATATGTATGATTAACAAATAGCCCATATTGATGCATTCAGACTGATGGAAATTGTAAAATATTCACAAGTATTTACTAATACTTAAAAATATATACACATATTTCTATATCGGTGGTTAACTTTCTTTCGTTCCAGTGACTGAAGTTGTAATCTACGTGTTACTATTATTATGCGTTTCCGAAAGAATCAACGTGTTGAACATCTCTATTATTTTGCACATTTCGTAAAAAAATAAAAAAATACGGGTTGCTGAACTTGTAACCAAAATTCGGGAATATATTTACCATTGAACGTTTGAGTGCTAGTTCGGTGAAAAATACTGAAACACAGAGGGAGAGAGAGAGGGAGAGAAATGAAGAGAAAAGTGTGTGGGTACGGCCAATTCTTCCGCATCTCACTTGAGCCTTCACATGCTGTCAAGGTCATCGGTGGATTGTAGATGAAGAAATCACTTAGTTTGTTTGACTGGAGTTCGTTTGCCAAATCGACAAACCTTGCCTCCGCTAAGCATCAGATGTGTGCGCGTGTATTAACTAAAAATTGCACCGCTAGGGGATATAAATATAGATCGCAAGGTCGGTGATGGTTATGTAGCGCGGTTCGGAACGGCACGAAAAGGAGTAGGAATGAATGTGTAATGCGGGATAGTATTTTATAACTTTTATTAGGTTCGGTTTGTGTTGTCACGGTATAAAGGAGCTGAATAGTCTTTTGGATGCTTTATTAGGTTTGGCTTGTGTCGGTACGCCAGGAAGGAAAAGATTTCCAAGTTCAAGGTGACTGTTTTGCATATTAAAAATGAACAATCAGCATCGATCACTGAAGCGATGTATGTACTTTTGTACGATGTAATGTCAGCTGTTTGAAACTATGAATTAATTTAAAATGAAGATTTCCGAGTTACATTGGGCCTATAGTAAACGAGTACAAAGGTAAAATTTCACGTGTTAATTTCAAGAAAATACTAATACATGAAATTTATCCGAAATTAAAAAAATAACAGAATGAATTTACTTTGGTTCTGAACAGCATCATGGTTGGGTATGGTGTTTATCGTGTGCGGTGTACTGCCATATCAAATAGTCCTATTCATTTGCGCTACACAATTTTTGACAATTTCGACTAGGATCAGTTCGAACCAACTCTAGGGTGGGCTCTTTTGGAATTACAAATTTATTTGTGATATATTGCACATAAGATTGACTCAGACGACGAGCTCCCTGCAAACCTAGTACAGGTTCTAAATACATTAAACGCTGGTGTGCCAAGGAACTCATTTTTGAGAGTTTTCGATTTTTATGCCGATTTCGAAACACACAAAGAGTACATCCGATTCTTTTATTTTAAGGTGATTCTATTTTTGATTTTGTTAAATTTTGTGGGGAGAAACACGGTTGTGCAAATTTTACGTGTATGTGGATCAATGACTAAAAATGTGTGTATCAATCTATTATGTGTGTATTTAAAATATGATGTGTTATATGTTTTCCAATTTTTGTTTCTTCTGTTTATTTTTAGGTATGTACGAGCAACGGAATTTGGTAAACATTTGAGTTGTGACTGCTGTGTTCATCAATATAAATATTGTATGCACCGAACCTTGTCTACTTTCTGTTGGCTACCAGTACCATCAGTATATAATTGTAAGTAATTCAGAACATTACTTTCACGACACGAATGTCGCTTTCACATGGTCGCTTAAGTTTAGGTTAATGTCCCTACCTTACTTTATCTTCCGAGAACGAAGAAGATGTGCAAAACATTTGATGTTTAAAATATAGATTTTCACACAAAATACAGTTATGCCGGTGGGATATAGTATCTTGTTGCAGTGAACTTTCGTTAATGTATGCGTGTTGATACCTAAATGCAAAACTCAGTTTTGTTTTCTAACTAACATATGGTGAATACATGCATAGTATTTGTATTTCTACGGTATTACTATTATCATTGTTATTATTATTATTACTATTATTAATATTATTACGTGGCTTCAAGAAGGAACATGTATAATGAGTAAAATGAACTTCTCGGCGATATTGTGCGGTATCTTGTGTATCATTCACAAAGATTATATCAGAAATTCTTAAAAGAATCTTTTTGATAAAAACTTGAACCTTACTGTTTTACATTCTTATCTTGAAGAAGTACATAAATATCGATCTCACTGCACTTGCCCTTTGTAAACTTAATTAACGTTAGTTGTTATTTGAAGAAATAAACTAACATTAAAAAACTTAAAGAAAATTACAGTGAAATTTTTCGCTTTCAATTCCTTTCTTAAAAATATGATTTTCTGTCTTAAAACTACACGGTCGTCCATTTTCTATATAAAAATTGGTGTTTAACAATTACTTGTACTTAATGGTACATGCAAATGAACTACATTTAACGTAAATTGTCTGACAATAGCTAAACGCTTTTGGGTGTCCCAATGAAGTTTGTCGGTTCAAATGACGTACTTTCATTTTTTCTAAAAAAAAGTGTAAGGTTCAATCTAATGTTTCATCTATTCTAAATAACGGTCTAATTCGGGTCACGTCTATGGCTGTCTTACTTTTTACACCATGATTATTCGTATATTTAATTTCGTACGTGTTCGGTTTGATTTCGCTGATCTTTGCTGGGATGGAAAATCTATTGTTAAAAATCTTAGAAACATTAGAACCATGCGCCAAAGAAAGAATCAGTACTTTTTGATTTGGATGTAATTTTAGTACCTTTACTTAAAAGTCTACGCCTGTCAACTTCGAATTTATGATATAATTTATTCTCGCCATATTTTCGAGTTTCGTCTATGATCTTCAGTTGTAGATTGAATGATGGCGTATCACAGGGTGTTTTGTACAATATTGTCTAACAGTTGACTCGCTTCAAAGCTATGCAAAAGACAAAACGGTGATACTTCATACGTGGTATTTGATATCTTTAATATCTTTAAATTTTTGACATCGTTTGATTCGTCACATTTGTGAAACTAATTTTGGCTTGTAAAACTAACTCGTGGTCCGGATCATCATATTTTATTTCTAAGAGATCTTTTACATATCTAGTGAGCCAATCCGAACGGTTTTTTCTTGACTGGATGAATCTAATTTCCAAATTATATTGCATTATGGAAGAATGTAAGTGCTAGACCATCGCTGATCTCTTTTGTACATTCTGAAAAAAAACACAAGCAGGTGAATAGGAGGGAATTGAGAAGAAACGTCCTAAAAGATAGCAATGAAAGTATTTTAAAGTCATGGTAAAACTTTTCATCTCTTTCATATGTATAGGTTGTTTTAGAAATGAATGGAAATTTTCGTAGAAATACTGAAGTGGCATCCAATGCTCTTCCACGTTCGGGTCGTGTGTATTTTTGCTGCTTTCAAGAACAGCTCCTGCCGTTTGCGATGATTCGTCTACATGCAAACGAAGATAATCTTTTTCGCTGTATTGTCTTAGAATTTTTGTTGCTAATAGTTCAGTCTTGAGGTTTTAGAAATTTGCTGTATGCTCTGAAGCCAAAGAAATTTAGCATTTTTGCGAACTAATTGATACAATGGGTAAGCGATCTGTGAGTAATTTTTACAGTACCTCAGAGCATAAGATGTGAAACTGAGGAATGACCTGAGCTTTTTTGTTGATGTAGGTAGTTTAAATTTTGAACTGCATTCACTGTCTTCGGTGAAAGACTTATCCCATTTTTCCTAAGAACGTGACCTAATGCTACGATCTCTTTCTCAGGAATTTGGACATTGGTCAATGAAAATTTTAGTCGAAATTCTCTCACACTTTGAAATAATGATTTTAGGATTTTCAGCATTTTATAAGGCTCGTTTGCATAGATTAAAATATCGTCCAAAAATGAAGCTACGTGTTGGTTATAAATATTCGTTAAGGCAGTAAATATAATGCTATTAAAAATTGCCGGCGCTGTGGACAAACCGAGGGGAGACGTGTGTACAGAAATGACCCTACATGGGCACAGAAATGACGTTAAAACCTGGCAATTTTCAGTGAGTTCCACGCAGTGGAAAGCACTGGCTATGTCAAATTTCTTATAGTACACCCTTCCTCCGAGCTTGTTAAGTACATCCTGCAATGGTTCAAAAGGACAAAAACCGTAAGATACATGGCGGTTCATCCAGCGGAAGTCCGTGATTATCCTTATATAATTATCAGGTTTTACTGTAAATATCGTGGGATTATTCCACGGGGATTGTGATCTCTTTATTAAACCTTGATTCAATAATAGATTGATGTGATTTTTCAATTATTCGTTCATTGAATAAGCCACCATATACTGTTTCGCGCGATAAAAAATGGCTTTTTCAAAAATATGCAGTGCTGATATTTTTTACACAACCGATTCGCTGGTTCGATCACATAAAAGTATCTGCATATTGGTAGAATAGCTGCAAGATCTCTTTTCGCAAATCTTCTGGGGTATCATCACCTAGATTCATCTTACTAGGGTCTAACTTGCGTCTGTCTTCCTCTAAGAATTTTAATTGTGCCTAAGGCAGTCTTTTTCGTCCTGCGGGCCATAGCTTGTAGATGGAAATATAGCGGCTTGTTTTGCCATCCTCAGAATCGTGTATTTTGGTAAGACTATTTTGGTTGTATTGGGATTTATGTTTTCTATTATAAAATCATCTGACATTAAAGCTCTAAGAACTGAAATTTTATGTTTTGCATTAGAGACTTATCTGGTTTTAGGATGATTTTAGACTCTGTCTTTGGTACATTAGTTTCAACGGTATGATAGTCTTGCTACGTGGCCTAAGATAAATACTCTTAGGTGCCACATAATAAGACTGTGCGTTATTTTCTACTTCTGAAGCTACTGAATTTGTAAGATTACACATTTTCGAATTTTCATGTGCATCAAACTTGTGATACACCCCACCAAAATATTGTAGTGTTAGAGTTTTACGCTCAAATCCATTTTGCAATTTTGTGCTTGGAGAAAATCAGATCCAAGTAATTTGTTTAAATACAAATTTTCTACAAGATAAAATTTGTGCTTAAAGACTTTCCCTGCAATTTTGAATTTTAACATTATGTATCTGCTTAAATCTAAAACATTTCACATTATACCTTTAACTTGTGCTGATCTGTACCGAACAAATTTTTGTTCTTCACTAAATCACTGCGAATTAGCGAAGTTTCTGAGCCTGTGTCTGCCACAGAACTTAGTTTCCAATTACCAACCTCAATAGTGATTTGCAGTAACAGCTTGTCGTTACAGAAAGGAACCGTGAGGGTCTTGGTGTACAGTTTGTGATTTCTCTGTGTACCTGAAGAGTAAAATGCCCTCGAATTATTTTTACTGTTCCTCTATGTTTAAATTCTCGGTCTTGGAACATCCAGTATTATTATTATTATTATGCTGAGCATCATTCGCTTGAAATCTATTGCGTTGTCCGCCAATAGGATTCCTATGGTACCAATTTCCTCGCGTACACTGGAATTTCTACTATATCTGTCTGTTCTTATAGTAGCCTCTAGATGTGCCTCTGCCAAAATTCTGCTGATTTTGGTGTTGGGACCAAAAAGTGACTCGATTTTGCTGTCGCGACGAAAAAGTAGCGCTATCATCACGCGATAATTGATGATAATTTGCCCTTTGATACGAATTTGCCGCGGTAATTTTGCATATAGTTATTTTGACGTGGTTGTTGAAACTGTTATTCACCTGTACGCACCAAATTCGGATCGTATGGATTTTCATATTGCTTTCGAGAACACGGCTTTGTGTATGTATAAGCTACATTTGGTTTATAGTTCGGATTTCCACGTACTGGAAATTGCGGTCTGTAGAATGGTCTTTCAAAACCTTTTGTTGTTACACATTTTTGTACTTATTACCTAACTCTAACTTCTTGATACGTGTCTGTAACGCTGTAAATTAGTCTGTTTTCATTTTTCTTTTCGATTTTACATCAACATCTGAGCATTCACTTGACGAATCATCAGATGATCGAAGAGAATCAAGATCATTGACTTTGTTTGAATGTTTTTTTCGCGCCTGTGCTGTGCATTACGAACTTTAATCCTAGCTTGCTCGAATGCAACAAGTTCATCAATCATATAATTTACATTTTCGTATTTATGTGTGAGTGCACGTATCATGTAAGCTGGAAGGAGACATTCGGTTATTAATGACACAGCTATCTTGTCAGGAATTTCTGTGTCACTTTTCGAAATTAGAGATTGCATGTCTAGGATGTAAGACATTACGCTCTCTTTCCTGCCTTGGACCCTGTTCCTTAACTTAACACTAACGTCTATTTTCTCAGTCGGCCTTTTGAAAAAATTGATAAGTTTATCTTCAAAGTCTTGGTAACTTAAATCTGAAAGCTTGTTTTTGTCATTGCATGTTTGCACATGCTCACGTGAACGGACTAGTAATGTTGTCAGCAAAATTTCTTTCTTTTTTTTCGTCAGAAAGATTATTTGCTAGTGCATAATCATCGAAATGCCTAAACCGTATAATGCTATCTTGTTTCATGCTGAACCTCGGCAACGGTAAAGACGGTAGCATGACAACAATCGGCTGTGCAGCAATGTCTCTGCTGTTATCGGAGTTGCCAGTATCTGAATCTGAGAAAACTTCGAAATTTTGTGGATTGCCTGTTTCTGAACCAGATCTTCTGTCAAATAAATTTCGTGAATTCGGACTACTCGGTAAAGAAACTGTAGCTTGAGTTTGATAATTTTCAGAATCTTGATTTAAATTGGAAGTTTGCGTAAGACGACTTTCGGATTTTGGTCTGAGTCGTAAATTAAAATTTTTGATGACAGCAGGTTACTTTTTCTTAAATCTAAACATAAATGCCAATGATAATACTTTAGTATAGTTTCTTTCGTAGAAAAAAGTTTTAAAAAAGGAAAAGGAAAAAATTGTAATTTCGGTATGAGACTACCGTTTACTTTGAAATTTCGACATGGTATCCAATTTTAGGTTTTGTTACTGTAAATGAACATGAAGTTTATGTAACGTTACTAGTATGTTTAGGGTGAGCATCCACCAATTATAAAAAAAGGATCGATACGTTTTCTCAGAGAGAGAATCCGGAGCAACTACACCATGCCATCCCGGGTGACCTTTTAACCTGGTAGTTTTTGGGGCGAAGATATAATGTAAACTAAGTACCAAGAATCACTCAAGATTTTAGAAGATATTTGACGTTAAGACGGTAGCTCCTGGTAGAGTAAATGGTTAGATTTTAGATACCATAATTTATATCAGTTATGTTTGGGATTTGGAGAGAACACGTGCCAATGAAACACTTAGATTCGACTGTGTAATGAACAACTTTTATATACTAAACAACATGAGCAATGAGGGCACGAACTCAGGTATTTCCTTAACCTACTATTCCATCAGACTGAACATAACAACATAGACTATAAAATATAATAAGATCAATCATGCAAATAAGTGTGACTATCAACTCACCTATTCCAGTTTGCAGAAGACAGCAGAAATAGTCTTTGTATAAAAGGTGTGTGTGTAGATATCAAAGTTCAGAGCTAATCATCGTCACTTGCAGTATTGAATCTTTCAGTATAGAGCTTCAGGGCCAAAGTTGTAGATGACAGTTAACGATGCAATTACTGATATTAGAGATGAATGATCAAAGTCTCAGAGCAGATAGTACAGGCTGTCGTGTCCACTACCACTCAGACATACTCTATAGGTACTTCTATACCTGGTGTAAAGTTACAGTTCTATTTATTTGGAAATCTCACTCTAAGTTCTTAACGACAACCAATCACATTTTTCCTCGAGAGGAGTGGCTAAGCTCTTTTAAGTCAATCACAATATAACTGAACTTTACACTTGCTGTTTCGTTTTCACCCTCATACCCCTTGTTCAACGATATCCGATCCGATGATCAAGTTACACTTTGATTTTAATGTTACTATGCTCTGAAATCCTAAACGATATTTGATCTTGTAATTTCCTCTGTTAAACGTGCTCCTGCAACGTGACTTGGAAATACGATCTCAGAGGATATAGTTTTGTAATCTGAACTTTATACCTATTGAAACCGGATGCTGTCTAGGCAGATGCAACTGAGATTGACAGAGGCAAAAAATAATTTTGGCCATTTAATTGAACCTAAATTAAACATTTACCTATTGCCCATAAATTTTTGCCTGGAGCTCCACGTAAAACTTAGTTAGTTTCTGATAACTTGTATTTTGTTAGCTTTTTTTATAAAAAACTATAGTCAGCTACTGTTGTAGCTGCGCCAGTGTCTATAACAAATTCAACCATTTGATTGTCACAACAAATCTACATCACTAATGCTGGAAGATTGGTTGTATTATCAAAAATTCCAAGCGAAAACTTTGTGTAGTCTTTCTTATTCTATCATTGGTTATCATGATTCGTTTGCGATGAAATGTACATATCAAAATAATAAATGTTATCAAATCTTTCCATCTCATTCTTCATATCTTAAATATGTCTCATATTGGTTTGGAAGTTTTATGTGTGCTATTCAATGATAACAATAACATCAAATTTCTAAACCTTAGTAAGAATAACTGCATTCTGCAGAACATAGAAATAATTAGGCAATATCTAAACCTATTGCTACCCATAGAACCAAGCATGATGAATCTTTTGAAAGGTCAGTACTGTCTCAATAAAATGTAAACTTAACTTTGTACGTAGGAACATCTCCAAAGGGAGCCCAACTGTTATGATATGTAGATTCGTTTCCGTAGATATGTTGTGCGAGATTATATATATATATAAAATAAATAAATCACAGCCATATTCAATCCACTAGTGGATGAGGCCTCTCCCCGAAGGGAGGAGTTGGTCTACTGAGAGGAGAGCCGAAGCTCTCACTGTGATCGCCACTGTCTTTTATTCACAGCAGCTCCCCAATTGTCCTCACGATGCTGGGTCAACACCGAAATTTTTGAAATATATATATACCTAGTCTTGCCATAAATACTGTCACAGGAAGAGGCAGTCATAATGTAAAGAAGACAGCAGATCCAGAGAAATAAATTTACTTGCAAGAAGTGCATACACCACAGATACAAAATGTGCAGAAGTTACTCAAAATAACCACCATGAGCTTTGACACAAGCCCTTAAACGGCGTGGCCAGTCATCAATGGCTGTACGCACACAGTCCATTGGAAAAGTGTCCACTGCTTTGATGAGGGCACGTTTGAGAGACTCCAAATTGGGGTGGCGTTTGGTACAAGCTATGGCCTCTAATCGAGACCACAAGGCATAGTCTAGCGGATTGAGATCTGGACTGGCCGAGGGCCAATCACTGGCAGCAATGAAGTCCGGCACATTCGTTTCCAGCCATGTTTGATTCACCTTAGCTTTATGGGCCGGTGCAGAGTCTTGCTGGAAGGTCCACGGCTTGTTTGCAAAGAGTGTGTTGCCTAAAGGGTTTACAGCTACTTCCAAGATGTTTTCACGATACACTTGAGCACTTGTTTTGACCCCTTGTTCACAGAATTGCAAGTTTGTGACCCCGTCATACCTCCAAACCATCAACGAGGACGGATGGTGACCCCGCTGAACCTTTTTCACAACTTTAGACGCTTCTCTGGATCTGTGAGCATACACCCTGTCATTTCGTTTGTTGAGGTGTTCTTCAATGTTGAAAAGCACATTGATCTGTGTTTCCCATTATCGTACCTGTGAAGCAAGGCCTTGCATCTCACCTTCCTGTTTGCTTTAAGTGCAGGAGTTAGGAAATGTCCGGTTGATCGGCGGAGAGCACCTAACTTAAGGTCACTTCTGAATATCCTTGACATTGTCCTTTGCGGAATGTTCATTTCCCGGGACATGATTTTTTTGCTTCCGAAAGGGGGTTCGACGAATTCTCTGCCAGACAGCCTGGATGGCTTGTGGTGTTCTAGTGCTCCGCGGTCGGCCTGGTCTTTGGCGGTCACTTACAGAGGAAGTCTCACTGAACCTTGCTATGGTCCGATAGACGAATCTGTGTGATTTTCAGAGGTTGGAGAAGTTGGAAGATCTTCGATGCTTTGTGACCACACTTGTGTAATGCAATCACAGCTACACGGTTCTGTTCCTGACCCCACTCCATAATTACAATATCACGGACCTGCAAAGGAACATGAATTACTCAATGCACAATATACAGACTACTGACAGGAGTGCATTCACTAAAGTCTATGCGGTCTAAACGCTCGGTTCCGATGTTCAACTTTTGTGACACTATTTATGGCCAGATTAGGTATATATATAAAGGACTTTAAGAATATATATATATATCTGAAAATGAACCAACAAGGCACTATGTTGTAAAACAGGAAGAACAAAACGTACACATCACTCAAATGTATGTTTACACTCTTTCGTCATGAATACTTATGTTTACCTAGTAAGGATCCATTAAGACCTTTAATCAAAGATACAGGTTGCTTATCGAATCTTCTAAGTACCAATGTTGCTGACAAATACATCTAGCAATACTCGAACACTTCGTCGTTAAGTAGTTGTTTACCAGATTCGAACACCAGACATGTTGTAAAAAGTAAAAAAAGCTTCTACTAAGGAGAACACTAGAAAGTCCTTTTCTTTTCGGTAATTTGAATCACGCGCGAAATGTTTTTCGCCCAATGGCTAGTGATGAATGAAATTATTACTTTTAGAACAGTACAATGGGATTTATAGTAACGACCAATCTGTTGTCCATTTTTAAGTTCATGTGAATGTAGTTGGTGTATTGTTCCTTCAACAATTTTAAATAGGCACTGATTATTGTAGAACTTTGTAATAAGAAAGATAAAAGTTATGGTTTTGATACATCTCTCGTTTTTTATACATCTGTTGATATATGGTGTCGAAGTTTCTTAGAAGACGATGGCATTGAAGAATGTGCCCAGGGTTTTGAATATTGAAGCTATATTTGTATAACTACACACAGATATTAAAGTGATAGTTCTAAGAGTGAAGACGAGAACACCTAGTTGAGAGAACAACATGTGTGTTCTGCTGTAAAAAAAAAAGGTCTATGGCGGAACCTAACTTTTATTCATTAATTTTCATTAGCGTCCTAAACGAGCTCGGTAGCTTCTAAGGAAAGTACCCACAGTTTTTGGTGAGGGCTCCAAACCACTCCGTTGAATGGACGCAGGCAGAGAATTTAAGCCGCAATGACGCTCACAGAGCCGTCACGACGCGCTAACCTCTAAGCCACCCTGAAGTCACCTCATCTTGAAACAGTTTTAGATGAGACAGTACTGAGTATTACATCTCGAGGATTACAGCAACACAATAATTTATAACGTTTTACCAAGATAAAAATGAAAAGTGGTAAATTAATGTATAGAGGTCTGTGAAACCGTGTGTTTCGTATAGTATAATATTGTTTTACATTTGGGTTTAAGGGTTAAATATACTTTCTCTGACAGCTTGGATAAAGGCTAGTGCTTCCTTCAATCAGTTTAGGAATTACAACTATTCAAGTTATTTTCATATGTACTTTTCATACAATGTCAAACGCATTTTGGGAATACATGTTAAGTATGATCAACTAAACACAGCTTGTCTATGGAAGTGATAAAAGCAGAATTACAAGTTCGTTTAAACTACATGTCATGTACCCAAATTTCACAGTATTTTAGTGTGGAGCAAACATGCTCAAACCATCGTGGTCTCAACATAAATACAGAAGGAGAATGAAGTTGAAAATTGAAAAGATTAGTCCGATTTCCTTTCCAAAACCTTTTTCTTTCTGGGTAAAAAATAAAAAGAACATAAGAATGTTATGTTTGATTCTACTGTTAAGTAAGGATAAACATTTCAGTGCGTTAAGTAAATATTTTTCCTTTGTATTTATATGATGCTAAATAATATAACGGTCATATCGAAAGTAATGCCTGTTGATCATTATATCGGAAAGTATTAATCCAAATTTAATTCATTTTTGTGATAGCAGCGTTTAGAGCGACTGTTCGTCCATGTTTTCACCAATTTTCATTATTTCACGTTTGGCTGAACCACGGATGCAAAGCATAAACCAAACGCTATCATCAAGTTCCTGATAGCAGAGGGATGTACTTCCACCGATGAAAGGATTTAAAAGGGTATATGGTGAAGAGACAATTGACGTGAGTAATATCCGAAGATGGGTCAACAAGTAAGAGGAGTGAAACTAATGTGGAAGACAAGTGACAACTGTAACAGAACAAAACAATAAAAGTTAATGCTTCTTAATGTCTGCGATCTTCGTCTTCGCACAGATGTCATCGGAATTGTCATATAATAACAATGCTGTCCATACGATGGTCAAAGAACTGGGAAACCGAAAGTTATGTACAAAATGTGTTGCTCATCAATTAATAGCTGAATTTGAAAGGGAGCCAGGAGAGGAGCATGGACATACTGGAACAATTTTAAGCCCACCAGGATACCTAGTTTTATAATTTTTTGCATCGGTGATGAAACATGGACATACATTTGCGATCCAGAGAGCAAGAATTAGTCTGAATAGTGGAGAACAAAAATGAGCGCTCTGTACGCAAAGCGATGGTGAATGTGAATTGAACTGCGGTGGCGAAAATGCATCGCCGCTGAGAGAGACTTAATCGAGTAGCACAAGCACAAGCTTGTTACTCAACAGTTGCTCTACAAAAGTGTGTACTTTCATTTCCCGAATAATATTATTACAGAAATTACGCCCTAACAGGCATTACTTTCTGCATGCTCCTCGTACTTGAGCTAACTTCATACTGTCAATATCACACTAGTCTTCTTTACAATCTAGGTTTTGGTAGAAGATCAATTGGCAAAATGACTGGAGGATGTTGATTTACTGGAGGAGTCCAAGAAGTCAGATATTTTGTATAGCTACAAATCAATCTACAATAGTAGAAATAGTAAACGAATTTATTATACAAGGTAATCAAAAAGTTTTTGCCGCTCTAGAACAGTGATAAACAAAGAGAAATACAGTGGACGGTACGCACCTTTAGATTTCAAAGTAAGCTCCATCATCATCCAATACCTTTGGCCAACGTTCTTGCAGCAGTGCAATACCCTGGTGATAAAAGTCTACGGTCTTCGAGGCAAAGAAGTTCGTGAGTTCGTTCCGCAGATCTTCCTCATTGGCGAAGGATCTCCCACGGATGTGGTTGTCGAGGTAATGAAACAAGTGAATATGGTGCATGGCATAGTGTCTACCAGCCAAGTTGTTGAAAAGTCTTCCGGGTCCTCTTTCACACATGTGGCTTGGAATTGTCGTTCAGGACCAGCACACCCTTGTGATTCACCTGATTGGTTTACCAGGAGGTGCCATTACGTGTGGCAAATTTCGACAACTTACGTTTACTTTTCGTTAAGCACTAGCCAATGCAATTGCGAGACGCTTGCAGAATTCATCTGCCTAGCCCAGTAAAATTAAATGAAAAAATTGAGACAGAGGAAAAAAATCCCGGAGTTTTAAAATTAGGCCTAATTGTTCGTTTGTACCTACAGTACAACATACTAAAAATCCTGGAAGGTGGGGGTTGAGCGGGGAGGGGCTGTTTATAGTGGCTTTTCTAAGTTTCTTGAATATATCTCCATAACTAACAATCCTAGCGAAATTTAGTCTATCTATAAAATTAAAGAAGATAAAATTCCCTACAAGAAATTTCAGTTTTTCGTAGGATTAATATTTTGAAAGTTACAGGGTGGACAAAATAGTCATTTTTTAAGATTTATCTTTACATTTAAAGCAATTTACGTGTAATTATGTAAATTTATTTTAATTACGAACATTGTCATGCATTAAGAACGTTCAAATAGGATGAAAGTTGGTATTATCGTGGTATTAAGTAATCTCGTGATAGTTTTGTATTGCCGTGTCACGAAATAACCTCGCCCGGGAAAAGTTGCATGTTGTTCGTATGTGTTTTGTGAAGGTGCTAGACAGAAACACACGAGTTAAAAATGATTTATTCCGCTTCTTCGGGCACATCCTCATCAAGCTCTTCGTCTTCTGGTGGTGCAAGTTTCCTCACAATTGCCACAGAGTGAAGTGCATTTTCTACCAGCCTTACGACATCCGCACCGTTCCCCACAACCAGCGGTACAGTTGAATAAAATTGTATTCAGGATTGAGTCAGTAGCTGCAGTGTCCTTTGTCATTTTCTTCATCCACGGGTTCAGTGGGTGCGACACCACCTCAGCCGTGAACAGGAAAGGCAAAGCACTGATTTTGAAATTGTTTGGAAAAAATGAAAACCTCAAAGCAATTGGAGATATATTTTATGAGCCCTCATCAACACCAGAGACGGTGTCACAAGCTGGTGAGTCAATGTTTTTAGCAATGTATCATGCTCGTCAAAAAGACTTGAACAGCCATAGGCTCTCCGCTTTCTTGAAATCATCAAACAAGTTGAAGTCAGATCTCCCATCTTTGCATCCAACCAGAGGCTCTTCTCAGCAGCACGCTTACAGAGACTATTTGCAAGTTCAAAACTGGTTGGGTAATCAGCTATCATCTGAAGAGTAGGGATGGATACGAGGCGTCGATGGAACACTAGAGCTCCTAATGACAAAGGATCCTGCAGCTCCTGACTCAGTCCCTAATACAATTTTCTTCAACTGTACCACTGGTTGTGGGGTACGGTGCGGATGTCGTAAGGCTGGTAGGAAATGCACTTCACTCTGTGGCAGTTGTGAGGAAACTTCCACCACCAGAAGACGAAGTGCTTTATGAGGATGTGCCCGAAGAACCGGAACTTTGAAGAAATCATTTTTGTAGGTAAAACATTAATTACAAAGTGAATGCTAAGTGATTAATTGTTCATATTGTAAGGTTATTATTATCGTGATATAGGTAATATCAAGTTAGTTCCTCTTTCTTTCTTCTGCTCAACACGTGTGTTTCTGCCTAGTACCATTTTGTTCCCTGACTGGCAGGACCTTTACAAAACACGTACAAACAACAGGCAGCTTCTCCCGGGCGAAGTTATTTTGTGACACGTCAATACAAAATTGTCACGAGATTACTTAATATCACTATAATATCAACTTTCATCCTATTTGAACGTTCCTAATGCATAACACTGTCGGTAATTAACATAATTACACGTAAAGCATTTTCAATGTAAAGATAAATCTTAAACAATTACTATTTTTACATATCAATATATTGTGCAGCCTATAACTTTGAAAATATTAATCCTGCGACAAAACTGAAGAGAAATGTTTCTAGGAAATTTTGTCTACTTTAATTTTATAGAAAGACCAAATTTCGCTAGGATTGTTAGTTACGGAGATATATGCAAAAAACTTAGAAAAGCCACCTTGAAACATCCCCTCCCCGCTCACCCCCACCCTCCAGGATTTTTAGTATATTGTACTGCAGGTACCAACGAACAATAAGGCTAAAATTCAAATCTCTGGGATTTTTTCCCTCGATTTGTCTAATCTGACTGGGCTAGCCGTGGAAATGTGAGGTGTAATACGCTTCCTGTGGGCGAGGAATGTGTCTGCAGCGGAGATCTATTGTCAAACCGTGAAACTCATAAGACGAACGACCGGGCATGTTGAGTGACGGTATTATCTTCATTCTTGACGATGCCAGAGTCCGCAAGGCCCGCCAGACTCAACAGTTAATGCAACGTTTTGGGTGTGAAGTGTGCAGCCACACCCCATACGGCCTGGAATTGGTTTAAGTGGCTTTTTCCTCAGCTGAAATCGCACTTGTCTGGAAGACGGTCCTTGTCCGACGATGAAGTCCAGACAGCTGCCATGAAGGGGTTCAATGAATGTTGAAATGATTTCTACCAAACCGGTATCAACAAGTTGGTCCGGCGGTCTCATAAATGTCTCAATAGTCTTGTGATTACGTGGAAATGTGATGTGTGTGTGTGTAACCTTCGTAGAATACATAATGAATTCATGTCGAATCATACTGTTTCTATCATTTGTTATTGTAACCTTTTTTACATTCTTTTCTTTAGTTCACATGCTTTGTGGCGTTCTCAAATTTTGGAACGTTAATTTAGCTGATTTCCCGATGTCATACAATGATGAAAATTTGCACAGCGACGAAAGTCGGGTGACAGTACAATATTCTATGTTTACTTTCATCTAGTTCTATATATTTATATATTGCAAAAGCATATTTTAATAATTTTTTAATATGTACTTCTTTATCCTAAAACAAATACCAGCCTGCAACTCGCCTGGGTTTCACTGGTTGCAGAACATTTTAGGATTTGGGTAACAAAACATTTAGCTTGAGAAAATTTATCCGAACACCGAAATAACTTAAAAAAATAAAATAAAACATTTTAAAAACATACTTTTCTTGAATAATTCGTGCTAGGTAAAAAATAATTTTGTTTATACATGAATAAAAAGAAAAGCAAGGAGCGCGTTCTCACATACAGTCACTAATTCATAAATCCTTGAATTGTCCCACACCATGCTTTTCTTTTTACTCATGCATAAACAAAATTAATTTTTACTTTTTGGTATGAATTGTTTAAGAAAAGTATGTCTTTAAAAAGTTTTATTTTATTATTTACATTCTTTTCTTTAGGTCACCATGGTTCGTGATGTCCTCAATCTTGCAACGTTAATTTAACTCATTTTCCGACGTCACACAATGATGAAAATTTGTACAGCGACGTACGTCGGGTGACAACACAATGTTCTATTATTACTTTTATATACCAGTATTCTATATATTTATATATTTTAAAAACAAATATATTTTTTTAATATTACCCATAATACTAGCCTGCAACGCTGTGACATTTGTATGGTTGCAGATCACTTTACGATTTGGTAATAAAATAATAAAAGACTTTTTAAAGACATAATTCGTACTAAGAAGTAAAAGATAATTTTGTTTATGAATGAATAAAAAGAAAAGCATGATGCTCACTCTCACATACAGACATTTTATAAATTTTTCAATTAGCGCACCCCATGCTTTTCTTTTTAGTGATGCATAAACGAAATGATTTTCTACTTCTTAGTACAAATTGTTTAAGAAATCTAAGTCTTTAAAAGTTTTTTATTACTTTTTTCAGATCCATCCACGTATTTCGGGTATTCGTTGAAAACATCTCTAGTTTAGAATGATGAGTAGAAGCATGTATTTGGTTAGTAAGTGAGTGGATTTGTTCTTGTCCTGAAGTCTTTACGAAGTGCAGATGTAAGCATAATATTAATTAAATACACATTTGATAAATTAATTAAAATCAAGACGAATCGTATTATAAGAAAAGTTCTAAAGTCCTAATCGCGTCTGATCTCTGGGACCGCTTTAATAGAAATGAAGGTTAATTATATTACATGCGTATCTGTGCCTACATATCTATCTATCTATTTCCCCCACATTTCTCCCTGTGCCTACCTCTCCTGCCTCTCTCTCTTTGTTTGTGTCTGTCTTTCACTCCTTCTACTTCTCTCTCTCTCATACACACATTCAACATGCGCCACACACACACACACACACACACACACACATATATATATATATATATATATATGCACACCCAAACGAATAGTCTCAAATAGGAAAGCTGAAATAAAACGTGGTTGCTTGAACTTACCTGTTTCCCATTCAATTACGGTAGTGCATAAGTTTCAAAGATTTTCTTTGATTCAATTAAAAGTTCTTGACTCTAATCAGAGAACAGTCTGAATGGGGTACTAGAGTTGCTAAAGGTGATGCATCACATAGAGAGTGCGAAAATATGTGCATATGAAAAAAATTAGCGATTTGAAGGGCAACATGGAGAAGCGTGAGAGCCGGAAGAAATGTGGCCTACAGTAGGACTTAACAACACAAAAATGTAAGAAATAACACTTGTAAGGTGTGAATAGTGACAGATGTGCAAGTAAAATATATCGTACAAGATACATAAGATTTGCTGTATGTTGGGGTACATCATAGCCGCCATCTTAACAGTGGCTATCTTGAATTTGGATTCAGAATGTTAAATAGAAAGGGGCCATGTGACACATCAATTAGAACTAAAATTTTACCATAAATTCATTGGTGTCAATAATATTGTAGTAATTCTATTGTGAGTTGAGAAACAATAATAGTAGAGAAAGACGAATTCGTTTATTCAAAATCGTTTAACAGATGTCACATCAGTAGAATGCAAAAGTAAGAGTTTAGAGAACTCTAGTTTCCAGACAAGACTGTTCTTCGCACACTGACCAAATTAAATTCGTGTACAGATGCAAAAGAAAAATCACGAGTAAGGGAAAGAAGGTAAGTCACAAGAGACGGAAGATAGCCCAGGTAAGCCAGCGCCACCTACAATGTACTGTGCTGTTAACAGAAGTTTAAGCGTAAAAGCTGAATACTTTATATCTGCGTTATCAGCGAAACAGACGAGTTTAAAGAGAGGAGAGTGAATGGCAGTAGTTTAATGTGCCCCAGCTGGTTGAGCTTCTGTAAAAGAAGTGCCACAAATTGACAGTTTCTATTTTACAGTTTCAGTTTTAGAACTTATTTGTATTGTGTGCTTCAGTATGAAATCCCCAAGTAGTTGTGTCATTATCGGTTCCTGAGTTTTGGACGTGCGACGATAATCCCTATCCAGAAGACAGTAATGCTTTTAAACGCATCAGAAACTTATTATTGAATAGCGATACAGTGCTGGAAGAATATTAAACATTAGTTATAGATGATAGTGTGTTAGATGAGGCTGATAAGAAAGACAGTGAAAGTAGTGACAGTGACCATCTGGAAGAAACAGGTGCAACGGAACATGCTCCGTATTTTCCTGGTTTTGTTTTGTGCAGGTGTTTGATTTTCTTTGTGTGACATCTTTTAATATTCGCCGCATAACAAGTGTTGGCGAAGCGTGTTAGAACATGTTGATTTAATATTGACAGGAATTTTTCTGCATTTGAAAGATTTTTTAAATTCATTATAATGTAAGCACATGTGTTTAATATTACACAATACTTACCATTCAAGTTAAGCTGCCTTATACCAGGTGTATGCATAAGTAGTTTCCGGTTTACCTAAGAGATGGCGCCAGCGAAAAGTACGCAGCGTATTCATTTGACACATACGTCATTTTGTTCGTCTGACATTAAACTACAAACACACACAAGTTGAGTAGGCCAAACACTAGCGTCTTTGTTTCATCGTTCAGTGATCATGGCGAAGTTTGTGTCTGAAAAGAACATTTGCGGCACGCATTACTTTTCCTATTTAATCAAAAGAAAAAGGCTGTTGAAAGTCATCGTGTGCTGCTAGAAACATATGGTGAACACGCTCCATCGATTGGAACATGTGAGGCATGGTTTCGACAATTAAAAAGTGGTGATTTCAATGCGAAAGACAGTGCGCGCTCTGGTAAACCACAAAAGTGCGAGAACGAGCAATTGCAGGTGTTATTGGAGGATGGCCCAACTCAAACTCAACATAAATTGACAAGAGCAATTGTGTCACAAGAAACAATCAGCAGACGTTTACGAGCAATGGGGAAGATCAATAAACTGGGTAAATGGGTCCCACGCGATTTGAATGAACATCAAATGGAAAATCGCAAAGTCACTTGTGAAATGCTGCTTCAACGCCACGAAAGAAAATCCCTTTTGTATCGAATTGTGACGAAAAATGGATTTTTTTGAAAGCCCGAAGCGAAAAATATCGTGGCTTTCACCTGGCGAAGCCGGTCCTTCAACACCAAGGCCAAATCGCTTCCGCAAGAAGACCATGCTTTGTGTCTGGTGGGATCAGAGCGGTATTGTGTATTATGAACTCTTGAAGCCCGGCGAAACCGTTAATGCACAACGCTATCGCCAACAAATGATTAATTTAAATCACGCATTGATCGAAAGACGACCGGAATGGGCCCGAAGACATGGCAAAGAGATTGTGTTACACAACAATGCGCCGTCTCACACAGCAAAACCAGTGAAAGACACCATGAAATCGCTTGGATGGAATATCCTTCCGCACCCGCTGCACTCCCCAGACCTGGCGCCATCTGACTATCACCTCTTCTCATCAATGGGGCACGCGCTCGCAGAGCAGCACTTCAGCAATTTCGAAGACGTTGGAAAATGCCTCGACGAATGGTTTGTCGCAAAAGACAAGCAGTTTTTCTGGCATGGTTTCTCTCAATTACCTGAAAGATGGGCGAAATGTGTAGAAGCCGATGGCCAATATTTTGAATTATTGAAAATTAATATAGCACCAATTTAATTGTAATTTCTGGTGCTAAGTCATTGTAACTTACTTGTTATGACTTTTCTTAAGATGCAATAACTTCGATTTAAGTTCTTATAACTGAGCCATTATTAATTACTTCATCATTGATTATCAACGCTCAAGAGTGATACAAATATAAAATTTACTTCAAATGTCCATATTAAGTTAGACTATATCGCACTTTGATGAACGTTTGGACTTTTAATATCTTCTCCGGTCACAACCCTCAAATTCCGGACTTCCCTGAAAACTAATATCAACACATGAGTCTCAAAAACACGATTGACAGAAACTATCATTTTGTGCACTGACAAGCAACAGACAGGAAAGACACACAGAGGGAGAGAAAGTGTGCGTGTGACTGGGGAGGAAATTAGTCCTTTCGTAAATTAAAATATAGAACGATATTTCTGAACATTCGATAAACTCAATAGGGTAGTCCAGTGGAACAGTGTCAGTCTTCTGATTATTTAATCTGCCCAACAGTGGTATCCTGTTCTTGCCAGTGATATTTTTACAAGGCAAAAGTGAACAAAGTAACTTGTGTTCCTAAACGTAGAATACTAACGATTTCGGAAGCACCACAGCGAATCGCGGCGGTGCGAAGGTTACTATCGTTGCAGAAAAAGAAGAAGACGACGAAAAACGAATATTGGTTGGTCACAAATACGAACACGTCATTGACCTGAGGCGGTATTCCGCAGGTTTTTGAGAAGTTAGTGTGTGGAGCAGTGGTTCCGTCTTGAGTGTTCAGGCAGCTCGAGTTCGATTCCCACCCAGAGCGCTACTTTTGCGCCTCAAAGGAAAGCGTGAACTAGTTACAGAACTTGATCAGAGGATCTTCTCGGGTTGAAAAGAGAAGGAGCATCACTAGCTAGAATAAGAAAGTTAAACAGCGTGTTTACGTTTGGTCTTTAGTATAATAATAAATCAATCTAGTTCAATGTTTTCATTGATCTTTCTCTATCGTTATTTTTCTCTTCATGACTTCGTCTCTTCTTTTTCTGTGTTTCTCTCTTACTCATTCCCTCTCCCATACACATTATGTCTCTACGTGAGTTTGTGTGTGTGTCTTTTTATTTTATATCTGCGGATTATTATAAACATTAGTTTATTCGTTTCGTGAGGAAAATTGCCTTGTATTATCTCAGTCAGGAAAGACGACCGTCCCAGAACCTTCCGATTACTAAGCCAACCCTGTATCAACTGAGCTACGGTCACTTGATCGATCTCGGTCGTGTTGACCCGGCACTAAGAAGTAATATTCCGATTAACAGAGCGACAGGTATACATATTATACTCGTTGGGTTAGTATCTTATTTATAGCTTTTAGGCACATATGGATAACTTCGGGGTAAGGTTGTGCGAAATGCGGTAGGGAGTCGGCCAGGTGTTAAATTGAAGATACCATCCCGGTATGTGCCTAGTGTGACTGCGGAAAACAATGAGAATATCTAAGTCAAGGTAGTCAGCCGCTGGTAGCGAACCGAGGACCCCCCGAATACGAAACCCACGCTCTACCAAGTAAGGTACGTCCGCTCGGAACAAAACATACTGGAAGTGATGTTTATTACATACACACACACACAAATATTTTCGGAAAAGATAAAAATCTTAAATTATTTAAGATATCCTCCATATGATGCTCAAAGATCCATTTCCTTAAATGATAAAAGTAAATAACATCTTATCAGAAATTATAAAACATAAATATTGTGCCCCAATTTTAAGAACTGTTAGAAACAGATGTTTTCTCTTGTCTTTCGTGTATAACATTAGTGTTCTATGGAATACTCGGTTCCTTAAGAAAGATATAATTACTTAGCAACCATAGGTTTCAAAGTTCCTTTTGCTTTCTCCATGTTCGGTAAGGATCTTTTCTACTGGACAATTGAAATTACTCTTTTCAGTAAACTTCAACTAGTGGCCCACCTAAAATACGAATAGTGTTAGGTTTCCTTTTGGTGTTTGAAATGCTACTTGCTTAAGGTTTTTCATTGTTTCCTACATACTACAAGAAATCATAAATATCTTTCCAGACCCCAGGACATGTGATAATGTTTTCTGTTAAAGAAAAGAAAATTCCCACCCTTGCTCGCTCACTCACACTCTCTCAGAATCACACAGCGTCAACTCAACGTTAGTTGGGTGGCCTATCTTGTAGGTTTAGAGAGAAATCATGTATAACAAAGTCATGTGAACATTATTTTGGCCATGATAGTACAACATTGGTAATAGCTTTTAAACGAGTAGAACATTTTCTTATTCTGTAATAATTTATTATTAGATCATAAACATATTTGTGCAGTATTCTGGCAGATCGATTGCTGAAAATTTAACTTACTCCAACTGTTAGATTTTCTTACGTTACGGCAGATTCATTTTTTAAAGTTTAACCTGATCCAACTGTTATATTTTCTTTCCTTGAGACAGGACCATTGTTTAAAGTTTAACCTCCTCCAACTGTTAGATTTTGTTGCCTTGCGGTAGATCCAGTTCTTAAAATTTAACCTTAAGGTTGTTGTGGTATAGTGCTGATGGTTACAGAAGCTTATGCTTGAACAGACGGACTAATGCTGAATGATAAATACAAATATGAAGACTTTAGTTGTTTGTTTTAGGAATAATGCTGATGCCGAAATGTCGCCTAACGGTATAATTATGTGTTGGACTGACACACATTTGGCCGTGTATTAGGGCGTTTGTTGTATGTTATTGAAACTAATGTAGCATCTACTGGTTTGTGAGCTAGGAAATGCACTTATTTTTTATTTGACATTTGAATTGAAATATGGCTTGCATTGAGTTACCGCTAACACATATTTTGACGTCTACTAAGCCGTTTATTGTATGTTATTGAAACTAATGTAGCATATACTTATTTTTGAAGCTAGGAAACGTGCCTATTTTAATTGGACATTTGATTAAAATATGGCTTCCATTGAATTATTGCTGACACACATTTGGACGTCTACTAAGCCGTTTGTTGTCCTTTATTGAAACTAATGTTGCATATACTGAGTTTTGAAACTAGGTTACACAGTTATTTTGGTTTTACCTTTCATTTATTAAAAAAGTCGCCATTTTATAACTAATATGGAGGACATAAAATTTATCTTGCACATCGTTTGACCTACAGAAATGAAAAAAAAATAGATTGAAAAAATATATAAAAAAGTTTTTATAAGTCGCCATTTTTAAACAAATATATCGGTCGAAATGATTTTTTGACAGAATGCACAGTCTAATTGGGTAGGAATGGAAACGCAAAGGTTGGTAGAAACGTTCATTAGTAAAAAAAATAATTACTAGTATATAAGAAAATATTTCAAAAGTCGCCATCTTTAAACAAATATGGTGGACAAATTGATTTTTTGAAAGAATACACAGACTAATCGGCTATAAATAGAAACTTGAAGCTTGGTAGAAACGTTCATTAGAATGGAGGCTCCCTGTTTTTCAAGAATATGTATGTCCCCAAAATCAAATGAGGTGAAAAATGAATTTGGTGAAATGGCTATAGAAGAAAGTCCATCCCTATTAAAGCCAAGTGTTACCAGTATGTGCCCCCTGTGTGTAAATACAGACAGAAAACTTGGAACGGAGGTCCCTTGTTCTTCAACAACATGTATGGAAATAGACATGTTCCCAAAGCAGAAGAAGGTGGAAAGTGAATTGGTACAAATGGATACGATTCTTAAAGGTGGAGATGTTGTGTGCGAAATGTAAAGTCATGATGAGATCAAGGAAGACATAAATATTCTTAGTAAATTAGCATAACAACAAAGTGAATGTGATGAAATGAATAGTGGACGTGATAGGAAAGAGAAAAGTTAAAGAAAAGCAATTTGTGCATGTGAACGAAACATAATTGAGGAAAGTTGTATATTTGAAGCCATGGAAACTGCAAATTATGTTCGATTTCCGCTAATTTCTGGTGGATGTGTACAACAATAAGGTAATCAATTGGCTCATGCCTGTATGGGATTTGGCTGGATTGAAATAGAACGTGAAAATGTGCTTAATGATCGAATGTGTTGTAGTGTATTTGAGCCTATTAATCTTAAGGCTTTATATAAAGCGTATGAAGTGAAACATAATAATTGCAAAACTATACAATTGGTATATTTGATGTGGGACTAAGAAATGTACTTGAACGTAAACCGACTGATGTTCAGAAAGTGTTACTTGTTAAAGATATTTTTGCTGAACATAAGGAATGACTTTAGTGTGAAGAAAGATGGAATGTAGATTTAAGACGATTAATAGGGTGGATAAAAACATGCATTATTGGTTTGCATAATAACATGCACGCAGACTATGACAAAAGACTATACGTATGTAAATAGAAATATAGATAGAACTTATGTACCTTGTAGGTATTCGATATTTGGTTTTGAAAGAAGAGGACGTCGATAGCATGAAGAGTATTTGTGTTACCTATGGTTTTACATAAATATTAAGTACGATGGGTTAGAAATTTTCCCATTGGGTGAACCCAAGTTGCGTTATATTAGCCTAAACACCAATAGTTTCATTTTTCCTTTCCTCAAGGATTAAATCCTGACAATATTTGGATTTTCTATGTAACTTTTATGCGAAAAGTTATTGCTCTAATGAGTGTGGTATAATTGAGGTGTGAGCATTGTGTGAAGACGTTAGTGACAGTTAACTTATAAGAAATACTTGCAGTATACACACGAAAAAACATGGATGGATCACGTTGCGCTAAAGTGATTACGAAAGAAGAACCATGTTGGTGTAGGTTTTGATTTATAGATTTTGAATGTTTGAAAAAAAATGCTAAATTACTTTGACATTGAAAACAATCTTAGGTGTATCTGGTGTTACTACATGTTTGAGGAAGAAAAAGGTGTGTGTACTTGTGGACAATTTGAGAACAACGAATATGTGCTGCGCATACTAAAGAATCCAGATTCTGTTCACGTGCTTTTTGAACTGTTTAATAAGTTGCATTGTTATACCAGAATTAACTTTATTGCCTCTAATCGGTGTTTGGCGAAACAGGTAAACATCCAATAAGACAATATGCGTGTAATTCTGCAAACAAAAATAAAACATTAAATGAAACATTATAACATTATTTTATGTGAACTGTATAATTTTGTGCAGTGGCAGTGTATTGGTTGGTATTGTAGAAACAAAATCAAACTTAACACAAACTGTGTGAGACTAAAAAGAAAATTAGACGTATTAGAAAACTGTTGCTTTTGTAGAAAAAACATTACTTGAACTTGAAAAGACATATAAGTGAATTGGAAAATACCTCTTTTTAGTGAACGAAGTAATGTACAGTGTGGTGATTTTTAAAAAATAAATAGTAAGGTGAAATATTTACGTGTTTTATTTTTATGTGCTTTCAGACTTATGATGAGGTATGTAGTGTTTATAATACTGTGTTTTAATTTTGAATATTATTTGTAGCCTTTAAGCTCAGGCTGGCATATTCAATTTTGTTTCATTCACATTTTATAATCCAATGGATGGTGTTGTTATTTATTTAAAACACATTATTTTTTACTTGAAACTGAGTTGAACTTCATACGAATATTTTCACGTATTTATAACTATTATATTAGAATTGTTATCTGCTGGGATCGAACAGACAATCTTTTTGTACTACTCACAATGGTGCACATCAATTTGTCGATGTCTTTTAACGAATATCAGATGGTACAGAGATAAATAAAACAATTACTAAGGAATGAAATACGGTTTATTTCAAACAACACAGGTATGACACAAAAAAATCATGGGAAGTATAAAATTTGCATTTGATAGGTTTAATGTTAAGGAAATAAAACTTTTGCGCACAATTATTAGAAAATTATTGTAACTCTTTTTTAGTGTTTAGTTTATTTGATTTAATACATAACAAAATAATTGAATAAAAGATAGAAACGTACAGCACTCTTTTATATATGTAAAAGCTTAATGAAAGTTGGTTGTTGATTATCTAAACATTTAAACATAACACCATCAACACACACTCTGGTCATCAGCTTCCACAAATCCTTTTCCCTTATCGTAGTGTCACCCTTTAATGCCTATAAAGTTAAGAAATAAAATTGTACATCCTATTATTATGTGATCTGTATTAATATTACAACTTTCTTCATATTAAAACTAGTGCGGTTTATTCTGGAACATAGCAGGGACGTGTCTAAAGTTGCATATGCTACATTTAGTGAAACTAATAGTGATATTTTGTTTTACAGTGACAGTTTTACAAAATATTGGATAAACAACACATATTTCGATTTAATGTTTCCACCTACAGATACGAAAGATCTTTCAATTATATCCAATCATAATAACGACGGTGCAAGATAACTCTTTATTAAACGAGAAATTACCATACGATATCAACACCATCAAATTTCAGAGGCTACAGTGTATGTCAATAATTTATTTGCATTTGAAATACAAATCTTATTGTTCAATGTGAACCTGTCTTCTATTTCCGTTAGTATTTTATTTTGCAATGGTGGTTTACTGAAATTTCCAATGCAAGTCTGGATGTATGCAAACTCTGAAGGTGTCTGTAATATTATTAAAAAGGTATTGTGCATTGTTAAATGGTGATGTTACTTTTAAAGTCTACATTACTTGGACGTATATTACCCTTTAATTTTAAAACACAATAAACTATTCCCTAACAAAATAAAAGTTTGTTCCTTGGTCTTCAACTAAAATCCAGACTAAAATGTTTAAATAATCAACAACCAACTTTCATCAAGCTTTTACGTATTTAAAAGAGTGCTGTACGTTTTTATCTTTAATTCAATTATTTTGTTATATATTAAATCAAATAATCTAAACACTAAATAAGAGTTACAATAATTTTCTAATAATTGTACGCAAAAGTTTTATTTCCTTAACATTAAAAATATCAAATGCAAATTTTATACTTTCCATGATTTTATGTGTTATACTTGTGAAGTTTGAAGTAAATCATATTTCTTTCCTTAGTAATTGTTTTATTTATCTCTGTACCATCTGATATTCATTAAAAGACATCGACAAAATTGGTGTACAGCATTGTTAGTAGTATAAAAGTATTGTCAGTTCGGTCCAGCAGATAACATATATGATTAGATTGGGTATAATTGAAAAATTTAATCAACCCTCCCCCTTTCTTTTACTGAAGAGTTATGTTGTGTTTGTATTTAATTTAAGATCTCTTTCTAAATTACATCATTTGTAACATATTTAAAGAAACTTACTATAAGAAACAACGTGATTTAGTACCCATTCTTGGCTCCTAGGATACTAAAGTGCACTACATACACGTGTGTCAGGTTTTTTGAATGAAAAGGGTAGTTTCTATGCGTCTTTTTTGTCTTGGATATCTGCCCTTTCTAAAGTAAACGATTCAATTATTGTTTAAATAACATATAGATGGACACCGCTAGCGTGAAGTTATCCCCCAAACTTTGGGCACTCTTATCTCCTTTATTTAACTAGCCCAAAAGCTGAAAGTGGTTAGCCTAACCAGCCCAAACTAAGTACTAATTGGCCCAAGGAAAATCTCGGCTGGCCCAAATATTTGGGGAGCCAACTTCACACACACGCAAAATATTTACCTTTCTTTTGTGTTTTGGTACAGAAAATACATTTTGCGTCCAGGTGTATGAGAGCTTTAATTATGGTAATTTCACAATTTTGGAGAAATTGAATCTCTTCGGCTTACCCCTTTTCCAGTTTTAAAATTTTCACTTTCTTGATATAGTTTAGTGACAGATGTAGCAGTCGAGCAGATATTGTGCAGTAACGTGATGTATGCACTTGCGATGCCTTGATGTTCAAGTGATTTAAATACTGCTGCCAAGGAGACCGAATCAAAAGCCTTTTCAAAATCTATCAATCCCAAACATAGTGGAAGTTCATATTCACTAGTCCTTTCCATAACTTCATTCAATGCTTGCATGTGGTCCATTGGGGATCCGAAAGTTTCGGTGCAGGAACTTTTGGTGAAGCAAGTTTCGGTCCAAAGATTAGAATACCTTTTCATTATAGATAGGCTATTAAACTATGAACTTGACCTTATTGTTGGTCGGTTAATACTCTTATTGATATACTGATTAATGAAATTATTCTAAATTAAACTAGCAATTTCATTAGACTAGCAAAATTAGTTTCGACATTTTGAATTACTGTACTGGTGATACTACAGGTACAATCACTATGGTTCTCTGTGGTGTTACTTTCGAAATGTGCCTAAAATTATCCGCACAAAGTGATTAGAAAGCAAACAGTCTATATAAACTGCAGGATCCTTAAGAAAACATTGAATTTTTAAAAAATCACATAGAAGTCAATAGGCTTAAGGAGTCATTCAAGTGTAACGTAAGCATTCAAAGGGAAGAGGTTCAACCATGACTTATTTTATCTGACAATGAGGGAAGAGGATCAGAGTGTTTTTAGACGATGTGCAGTAGAACCTCTGTTATCTGAAATAAATGGGGCGGCAGTCATTTTGGACACTCAAAATTTCGGTTTTAAAAAAATGTTTATTTTTTCAATGTTTGAAGTGAAAAAATTGCAGGCAATAATAAAAAAATACACTTTTAGATTACATATATAACAGGCTTTTAATAAAGCTTTAAATGTTTCTACAGTTGAGCAACTCCTTATACAACTAAGTTTACTCTTTTTTGAAAAATCTTTTTCTGTTAGCATTTCAAATTTTATCTTTTTCGATTTTTTTTTGCCCTTTCGGTCAAACGTTATTTCGGTTAAGAGATGTTTTACTGTAATGTAAAAAAATACAAGTTTTACATAAGCACTAGGAGAATGGTCGGGTATCGGCTTATTTTACTAACACGGGGGAGGAAGTTTTAAGTGACTGAAAGTTTGCTTATGAAGTCCCAGTAACATTGTCAACATTGATACTGATTCAACATTTTTACTTGATTTTCCGTGACTGCATAAACACTTTTAATGAGGTTACTCCTTGGGTAAAGTTTAGTTTAGGTTTCCCCCAAAATGTATAATATACAGCAGACATGCACAATGTTTTCTATGTGTGTGGGAGTGTTGAAACGCAATATGTAACAAAGATTGAAATGATGGAAGTGTCAAATCTGCCTAAGAGTGAAAGATCTAAAAGCACCTGGGACTATTTTTCCCTTTCGGTGTTCAGGCATGGAACATGGTGTGGGTGTTAAAGGCGATAAGCTTAGCATATAATAAAAAACATGAGCCAACCTGAATTTTCTAACCCGTCTTTGCTTTTCTGCATTGAGTCTTTGATTTTTGGAGCAAAATAAGTCATCCATAACACGAAGTGACGCCATTAGGATTCCCAAACATGCCGCCGTATTTCAGTATACTGAGCAACTCGAGTATGTATTTAACGAAATGATAATGACAC
>JAGDQP010018244.1:0-29554 GCA_022664845.1 Lepisma saccharinum
TTTTAAACTGGTACGTTTCTTCTTTCATTTCATATTTATGTTTAGACGCAAGATGTGTACGTAGCTCTTTAACAGTTTTGCAGAAATACTAACAACCTTTTTCTTTGCAAAGTATATTCCCGTTTTGCACGATCCCACACATCATTTTATGTTTCCATCAACGGACCCGAGCAGATCAGAAAGCCCGAGAAGATAAAACACAACGTCACTTCCGCTTTAGTGAGCCGCCATTTTAATTCCAGTGACCTGCGGTTAGACGCTAGTCTTAAGCTGTCTTAAGCAGGAATGACATCTTGTTGTTGTTTGTTCTCATCTCGTCCCCGCACAACAGGTATCTAGCCATCACTGCAGTAATGATCCCTAGCGCCCGCCATTTCATATCGATGTTTGCAAAGTGGTCTTGGTGGTTTAGATGTTAAGACATCGTCTTCTTGAGTGAAATAACTCGGGTTCGAATCCTGACGGGAGCGAAACTTTTTCTTTTTTTTTTCAAAATACGGTTATATCTGTTAATATGAACTATTAATAATTGCTTTATTGGATTTTTCGTAGATTGTCCTAAATCAGTGACCATGGGTTAGCAGAGGTTAGGTAAAGTTAGGTGCGGATACGTATTTTTACATTTTCGTTTCTTTGTTTCAAAATACATTTTTATCTTCTCATGTTTATTATTATTATTATTATTATTATTATTTTTAAATTTTTAGTGACCATAGGTTAGGGGAGTTTAGGTAAGATCAGGTTCGATTTTGTATATTTACATTTTCCGTTTCGAGATTCCGAGGTTTTACTGCGTCAATGGCCTTGTCAATAGATTGCAAGTTGTAAGATTTTGTTGGAAATTTATTCATTCAAAGATCCTTGAATGGCTCGGCCAGCGAAAGCCCACATTTTAACGAAATTACCTTTCCTGATAATTGTTTATACGATCTATGGGTTAATGCTATTTTAAGTCCGCACTCCAGAAATATCCTTTCCAACAATCAACGCAAAATACAACAATATCTTGAGTCATGGAAGTGTGAAATTAAAGTGAAGTAGGGATAGGTGCGTGGGACTTTCTGGCTGCTTGTTAGTTTGAGACGAACGCATAGAGTGAGATTGTGTAAAATTTCAATTGTGGGGGCTTGTATATACGATTAGTTTAATTCCCATCAAGCCAGGCGGCGTCGGCTCGACGGTAGAATTTGGTCGAGCCAACATCGAATTTTCAAAACGAAATTTCAATAAGCTAAACTAGTGTCTAAAGGACGGGGACCGGCTGCGTCCCTGAAATAGCCCTACAACCAAACGCTAGTTATAGGTGGGCGTAGTATTTTGCATCTACTAGTCGGGGTCCGACAGCGACCCGACTGAAATCTTTTTGGTCGGGGTCATGAGTTTTGGTCGCATTCCAAAGTCTTGATCGCATTTGTCTCGCTGTGTTCTAACGTTAGAACTTCAATTTTGAAATCGTAGATGGCAGTAGAACAAATTATCCATGTCGAAATTCAACTTAGTGCCTTCTGGAACTTCCACATATGAAATTTAACGAAATTCGGATAATTTTCACTAATTGAAGCGTATGCGCGAACACACGTCTATGTTACCTTTGGATGTATTGACAAAATATGAGATAAATTGAAACTTGTCCGCAGAGCGATGTGGCGCTGAATGATGTCGCATAGAGTTCTGTTCCACCAATCCAACACACTGTTTGAAATGGCTACATTTAATAGCAATTATAGAAGTATCTTCTATTTTAAAATATCTGTAAAAATAGCATGAGAGAGCAGTTTAGGAAAAATATTTCTAAATGGAAGTTATTTGTTTCCAGCTTTTAAAAAGCAGTGTAAAAGCACCATTTTAAACTAACTTAATTTTCTGTAGCTTCTTATTTTGATAGTAGAGTGATAGGACCCTGTAGAGTAGCTCATATTATAAATGTCGAGCAACTATTGTACGTAATTATTAAAGCTTTTAGAGGTTCAGTTACATATTCTCTTCGCGAATAATTAGTATAAATGTGATTTAAAGTTAATAGTTAGTTGAAATTCATTTGGCTACAAGTGAGCACTATTTGACAGTACCAACGCCAGAATAGTAGAAATTCGAATTACGTAATAATTGCTTCGGATTAAATTTATCTAAGAGTTTTTGTCATATGTGGCTCTGGTTGGGATGAGTTTAGTAGAAGATAAGGAAAGTATCAGCCAGAGCCTCACTTACCATCACATCAGTGTTCAATTTGTACAATTTCCAGAGAGAAGGAAGAATTGGTGATATATGTATTATATGGTATCTTGGGATTGTCCATATCCCTGGCTACATGTATTATCTGTAAACCGTTCAGGGAAAATTTCTGGAAGAAAGTTTAAATCGCAACCATCCTCTGCTACAAATTGGACAGTACTTAACATCGCGGCATACCCATGGTGAAACTGATGGACACCATGGGAAACTTTGCTCGCGTGCTTCGAATTCAAATATTTTATATATGGACTTCAGGCATATAAGACTCGGGCCGGAATAGGGAAGAAGAAAGGATGCTGGAAAATTTGAGCCGGAGCATAAGTTGAAGGTACCATCTGGCATTATCGTAGTGTGATAGGAAAACCCCTGAAAACTCAGGACGGTCGGTCGCTAGGATTGAACATTTGATCTTGGAATGCTAAGGCAACGCTCTATCACTGAGCTGCGTACTTAAAACCCGCGTACCTGCGCGTGATTGATCCGAAGACTGCGATGTTACCACCGCGCACAAATTATAATATGGTGTAATGAAACGAAACATTGAGAAAGTACTCTCCTGTTTCTTTCTGCTGATAATTGACAGACAAAAGATGACGTTCGGGATATAACGTATCGGCTCAGCATTCGACACCAGTATCAACTGTTACGTGAATTAGAGTGAATCGCATGGTCAATATCAAACACCGATGCCTAAATAACCCAACCTAACCTAACCTAATCAATAATAAGCGAACTTCATATTATTTGAAAATGAGTATATGGAAGAAAAAAAGTTCTTTAAAGAAACATTACCCCGCCGAGAACCGAAAACGAGTCACCGGATTAGCTGTCCGATGCAGTAACCACAGCGCTAAGTTAGCACTTGCTAGCTGTGGTAGTCAGCGTTATTTATGGAATACTGTTTAATGGCTCGGCCATAAGTATAAACGTGGCATTACCCGGCCGATATTTCGTAGCAGTAAAAAATTGCTCGTATACTATTTTTGCTGATTCTTACTGTTTAATCGTGCACTCCTCTACGGAAAAAAGTATTTAACATAAACTCATGTTCCACGGCTTTTGTATTTCATTTCTCTCTAGAAATTTCTGAATACCGAGGTTGTTTGTACAAAATATTCAAACTAAGTGTAAACACTTTTCAAGGTCACATCACAGACTTTTGTTACATAAATAACCCCATTTTCACCAAACTGTCACGTAGACGTTTGTTCGCTCATAAGTCTCAATTACGAACGCAGCGCCCGTTTGAAGCATCATGTGAAATTTAACACAAATCTGATTATCTGTAATAATGATAAGATAATGGTTTCGCGCTGCCACCATCTTAGATTTCAAACTCAATCATTTTAGCTTCGGAAAAGAACTCAACGCCCCTTGAAACTCACACATAAGAAATATCTAGGAAATCAGTGTCCACACAGCACAAGCATAGTTGCATCAGAAACTTATCAGAAGTATCTCATACAGATATTCGATGCGTGTCCTTTTTTTTTCTTTTACAATAGTATGATACCCAGAAAAAATGTCTCTCGATAATGATACTGATACCACTTAAAAGTATCTAGATACTTAAACGATACGTCCGTAATGCATTACATTTTCATGCATATTTATTTTAAATTGTCAATTATGGTTGAATATACACCATAATCCTGATTAACCAAATCGCGATAAACCGAATCTCTAAATATTGAAAAACAACATTTTAATTTTAGCATTTTGCAGACGCTACATTTTGATTTATACTCTTAATTATGAAAGAATTGTTTGAAAAAAATCCTAGAATATTCTGTACGAGTACAGTAGATTAATTATGGTATTGCATCAAGGTTGTAGACTTATGTTTGAAAAATATTTTAATTTAATTTAAAATAACAGTATTATTTAACATAAAATACAGTACTAAACTACAGTATGTAAATCACTGGTTTCGGTTTAACCGAATCACTCTTCTTCACTCTTAATCTCAAATTCAGTTAAACGAAATTCTAGTGTATGTGAAATTCATAAAGTAACAAACCAATATGACACACATATATAGAGATGTTAAACATGCCATGAGTGTAGCAACAAATAGAAATGGTAAACACGTGTACAAAATCAGCATTTTAGGATTATCTACTTTAAATTTTATATAAATAGATTCTGGATTTTGAAACGTGAATTGAAAGAAAACGAAGAAACAATACCTAGACATCGTAATTATCTTATGCATAGGTACAGATACAGTATATATATAATAATCAGTTGCATTCAAACGTGTTTGAAACTGGAGTAAGATAGTCTTCTAAAGTAGCGTTTCTCAACCTTTTTAATACTCGCGGGTAGGTAAACTACAGGAAAAATCTTTCAAGGGCCGGAAATATGCCAGCAAGGTAGAGGTTGATATGACGTTTAAGAAGATTCAGCACATCTTCAAATTCTAGTTGTTTTATCAAGGAAACATGAACTTAATCTCAATTGTGAACGTCGAAAACCACACATTAATGTCAAATATATAAATGTATCAGTTTGCCAAGGACAAGTATAATTGCTTCGGTGACCAGCAGTTCAAAATCACTGCTCCAAGTTACTGTCCCCATGCGTTCTCTTTCATTATTCAACAGTTCCCTGAAGAGTCTCTTCACTAATGTATGTTTAAAATAGGAAAATAAAGATAAATGTTTATGTTATTTTCTCCCATGCTAAACATCTTCAACATTTCCCCCGCAACACATAATAAAACCTTGAAAAAAAATGCTAGAGCTAGGAAAGTGGTGGAAGTGTCGTTTGAAAAGTCTCGACGGGAGTAGTTGAAACCCATATACATAATCCAGATCCAAGTACCGGGTGAACAATTTTCAACTAAGGAATTACTAGCAATAGGGAGGTGGTTGAGGCGTCGTTTGAAAGGCATCACCGCAATTTTTCCAAAAGGTCTTTGATCATTCTAATAGAATGATCGCCGTTGAAGCCTGGCGATAACATATATATGACCACAGATAAACTATTGCAGATGTTCAATGTAAGCCTTAAAAAGCCTGCAGTCTATTTTCGGTCTTTCAAGAAGTTTAGCCTCCCACCTGCAGATGGCGCAGGGTGTTCTTTTCTAGGCTTTACCTCCACGCTATCTGGTGGCGAAAGGTCAGTCCATGTCAAAATTCCCGCCACTTCTCTACTGTCTGTTTATTAGTTGACCGGCTCCAATGGCCTTCCTCATTGATAATGATGAAATCTTTCATTCTTTCCCACCAAACATGTTTTGCGGTGGATAAGAAGGAAGGGGGAAGTTATTGCGTTGTGTGAGGGACAGCCGCGATCGTTTCCAAATCTATAAAAAGAAATGGAACCTCATTACACACTTCATCCCGACCCCGTAGAGGTTTAGCACAAAAGCAGGTTTTTGGCTATAAGGCGGGTGCTGATGTATTTAGATTTGACAAAACTGGTCTAGAGACTTTTTTCTTCGGCACATACAAATACTCCAATCATTTGTTAAACGCACACAGGTCTATCCTGTATCTTTGCCTTCAATGTAGTGTGACGAACTAAAATAAAATGTGTAGATTCTTCATAAAGATCTTTACGAGAACAAGATCAATATAATTGTTTTTTAAATAAATAAATCATGCTTTCTGTAGGTGCTTTACAGTAATATTTATTTTAGGAATTATTATTCTCCAGTTATTAGGTGTTATTCTACATCAGTTTCATTATAAAATGCCCCATTTATCAATCTCACCTTGTACACTTTCACTTCATGTATTTTACCATTTAGAATCCATTCTTGCCCTTCTTTTTCCTTCTTATTAAATGTCTACGATACATGATTTTCCCGTGGCCCAGCTCACGAAGAACGTCGACGATTCCAAACGAATCGCGTTCTATTGGTTTCCTTACCGGTCCCATTAACTCAACTGGTTCATTTGATACCATATCCTCCTCCCGTGGCGCTTATTGTTTCTTCATTTGTTTAGAAGATCTACTGAGTTGACTATTTTCTATGGCATTAATCTGAGATAAATCACTTTGTTCAATTGACTTAATATCATCAAACATAGTTTGCATACCATACTATGTTGTGACTCTTATGGTAGTTTGCGAATACTGGCTTCAGTTTAAACATGAATCAGTTTGCACTGTTACATGCTTCACCCATACTTTACCACTAACTTTCTGTGTTTCTGGTGTGCATTGATTAATGGAGTTTGTGTATCAACTTCTTCGGTTGCTGGCAATTGGCTTACCCAATTCTCCGGCGGTAATTGCATTTAAATGTTTGTGGATTTAATTTCATTAGAAACAGTCGTATCATCACACTGAAATAGACCGGTCTCACACATTCTGCTGTATCTTAGAATTGCTGGGAACTTAATTCATGTTGGACCTACAGCAACGTGCAAAATTATTATATTTTTTACATTTCATTCAAATAGCATTTCTTGCAGGACATATCCTCTGAACCTTATGCACTAATCCACATCTTGTACACCATATTCTGTCGTTACTCCATTCATTATGTGAATCCATTTGCTTACTATAAATACGCCCCACAATATAATTTTAAGACTCGTTTGACTTGTTGTATACGTCCACACTACTTGAATGTAAATTAACATTTTTAGATAACTCCATTATTTCTGCACGTGACATGAAATTAATAACTTGATTCAATATGATACCATGCATAGCCAGAAGAACGGATTGCAAATCTAAGTCTCTAATTCCAATTAAACATTGGTTGCGAATTTCTGCCTCTATGTTCGATTCAAAAGAACACCATCCCGCTTGCGTTTTTATTTGAGCGACAAAATCTATGCAATTTTACCCAGTTTGCTGACACAGCTTGTAAATTTTTTTAGCTTTCATTGTAAATCTCATTATATTTGACTGCTTGGTTTGCTGTTACCCAATATGACGTTAGCTTTGATTTCCATGTTGAACAAATTGACATCATCTGAACCAATATGTTGTTTATAACCATAGTGATTTGAAAACTTGTGTTACGCATCCTCATCGTCCAATTTGTTAAACCAAAATGTTTAGTTGTGTTCGTTATACTAAAATTTCACGAGTAATGCCGAGTATCAAAGACGGGTGCTAACATTTAGTTCCAATGCTAATGTATCCTTAATATTTATAGCGATCAAAGCAATCATTTATGTTTCTATAATAACTAGTGATAAAACGCATTCACTGGGTCATAAATACACATATTTAATCAATATAGTCTTCATAATATTTCATCATAGTGAAAATGTTTTTCTCACAGTTAACAGAACTGATGATCCCAAGTGCCAGAGATGAGCGCTCTAACCATGACCCACCGCGGCCTCAATGTCATGGTTATTTTTTGTAAAAGCAATTCCTTTCAATTTAAAACAGGGCTATGGGTGGTTTCTTCCAAATTACAGTTTATCTATTCGATACATTTCCGAAATAATTTCAAGACCAATAGAGCCATTTGTTACAGTGCTCGAAGTGGAATAGGAAAAATAAGAGAAGAGTTGCATATGCGGTAAATACGAGTAGCAATTACCGATAATCTCAGATTTCCTGGTCTGCTTGTTTGGGAAGGGGGGGCTCGGGTGTCCTGCTCCAGGTCTGATTTAGAGAATTGATTAAACATAACAAACAATTATTCTATATATCCTACATATAATTAATCAGCCTGGGGACGAATGTAGCCCAAATCGGCTAGAAGTCACGTCTGAGTGTCCCTGCGGGCCCATATATTTTACATTCATGAACTGTCGGCCGTGAATCTTTTTTTCTTGACTTGAACAAAAAAATAAAGGAGTAAAATATATTTACTTAAGGCCATTTAAAACTGGAGATCATTTTATAATTTTGAAGTAGTTTCATTTTAAACTATGGTTTTCAAACAGAACTTCACTAAATCGAAGTAGACAAAAAGGGAATCATAAACGCAACATCTACACAAAATTATAACATACCAGTAACAGTAGTCTGAATTTCAATCTCCAACTTACAAATAATTTTTCCTCATATCTGTTCACGTATTTATGAATCTTAGCGATGTGTAGCATCGTATTAAATATCACACTATAGCAATTACGCCAAAAAAGAAGACAAAATTACCGCAATTCAAAAACAAAATCCGTCATGTCCGAAAACAGGACTTCACCAAAGCTTAAATATTAAACCCACTGCTGAAGTCACTGCATTTGCGTATACCTACGAAATAAACTTACAAATGTAAGACAAATACCCATAATACAACATAAATTTATCAATTTCATGAAGTTAAGACTTTACTCACGTCTTTGTTGAATACGTTGTAAACTCATACCAAATATAACTTCAATAAATATTTCAAGGAGCGTCAGTTTTCTTTTATCTGCGTAATTATATTCTAGGTAACAACTTCATAAGAGCATAAAATTGATTGTTGTAAATGTCAATGGTATAAGATGAGATTATAAGAACTGATTATTGTTGAGCCTAAGAACAAATGAATTCAGCAATTCTTAAACTTTAGATATAAAATCTAATTAATATTTTAATCGTAAATTTTCTCTGATTTACAAACATGACCAGAATTTTGTACGTATCCTCCCTGAATCCTTATTGTTTAATTTAAATGCACGAAATATACGGTACTCCCCTGAAGTTTTTTTTTAATTAGTATTTTGTTTATCGCTTTAGGCACCGAAGGCTCGGACCACGATAGGCTGAGAAAGGATTTGGCAAGATGTCGGCTAGGGTCTAAGTTGAACATCCTATCCCGGCATTTGCCTCGTATAATTGAGGGAAAAACTGCAAAAACCTGAGTCAGGATTGTCGGTGGCTGGGATTTCAAATTATATTTTTAAGGAATTAAGCGCTGTAAATGATTCGCAATTGCTACTGAAAGACATTTATCCTATAAAAAGAGAAAAAAACACAAGACAGGGAGAAAGGGGGACAGGAGAGAAAAACGCAGGCTTTTTATCCTAAAGCGTTAAAATTAATTTTATTTCCATATCTTCCGTTATTTTTCCTTCCTTCTTTCCTCCTCTTTTTCACTCTTTTCCCGCCATCTTCCATGCTTTTTCTCTCTGTGTGTGTTTGTGTGTCTGTCTGTGTTTGAACAAGACAAGTTTTGTATTCACTGCATAGTGACGATTCCTGTATGATGCCCATATTATTGTTTTCCTTTTCTTTGCATTAATGCCTATCCCGTAGAACTAAATGTCAATGGTATGTCTGCGTATCTATCTCCTGGTTCTCTAAGCTATGCTTTACTAGTCATTCTTTCTTTCTACAAATAGAGTAATATTCTGGCGTGCCGAGTTTTGGCGCACGTTTGTACCGTCCTGTTGGTTGTTTAACTATTATGCGTACAGTGAAACAATTCTCCTGGTGGAAGAGGCTGCTATTTCTTATAACTCCAGCCTCCATTTATAATTGTAAGTGACTGTATAAGTGTTTGATTACAAAGGGTTAAATAACAAAATAAAAACATTCTAGAACTTTCGACTGGGATGTGTATTTTAATTAAAGTAAATTGCATAATGTCAATTTTATTAAAGAAACTAATTATCGTGGTGTTTTCAACCGAACCTTGTGAGGTCAAGCGAATATGAAATCTTGAATTTCTACAAATCATGTTCTTAGATGAATATTATATATTTCTGTGCCATATAAAGCTGGAAAACAACTAAGTAGCATGTGTTTCCCTCCCACCGTTTGCCAAGGGTGGCAGGATTACGCCATGTTAGAATATGTGTTTAGTAATTGTGCACGAGTTGTTTTGAATGTTAGAAGCCTAAGGAATTTAGATTGAATATTTTCTATTTTTGTCAATTAATTTGTTTGGTGTGATTCCAGATTAGGTCGAACCAACGAATAAAATAACTTTTGGTATGTACTAGTCATTCTGAAGTCCCTTATTGTTCTATAAATAAATCCTAGAATTCTGTACGATTCTGCTGTCATATAGTTTACATGATGATTAAAGAGTAGTTTAGAATCGAAAATAACCTCAAGATTTTTTATTATTTCTCGTCTTGGTAACACACTGTTATTAATTGAGTATGGAAACTGAATAAGCATTCATCGTCTACTAAATGTAATCGTAGTGCATGTTTTGATATTCATATCTAGCTTATTTATGTGACACCACCTTTTTATGCTCTCTAAATCTTATGTAATTGATAACAATCTTTAATTGATTCAACTTTAGAAAATATTTTATGAACATCTGCATACAATAGTTTTCCGAGTTGACTATATAATCAGGGAGATCGTTTATCAATCATAAAAATAATAACGGGCCTAAATTTGAGCTCTGTGGTACTATTGATGTTATTTCGAATTACTTTGATACAAATTATCTGTAGAGAAGGGATTGTACACAGTGTAATAGGATGAAAGGAAATTGACTAGGTTTTCCGTATAATTGAAGTGCTTAAGTTTGGCAAGTAATATGCAGTGGCCTACTGTGTCAAATTCATTGGCAAAATCAGTATACATAACATTAACCTTAACGCCCTTGTCTAATGTTTTAGCTAGAAAATCTGGCAATAGTTACTAAATTTGTATACTTAGATTTGTTCTACATAAACCTGTGCTGTGTGTTTGACATTGCTGGTCTAACGTGAGTTAAGATACGATGATAGAGACAATTTCCAAGAACTTTAGCGAAGGCCGAAATGATTGTTATTAGGGTCATGATTTTCAATTTCTTTTGAAATGCTTGACTTTCGTATTGGGCATACTAGAGCCTCTTTCCACTGTTGTGGGGATTTGCATGTGCGTAACGAAAGATTGAATATTATGCACAATGGATATTTTAATAGTTCCGTACGTGCTTTCACTACATAAGGGGCACGCCATCTGGACCAGTCACCATTTTAGGTTTTAACGTCTACCTCTTCCATAGCTATCTGAGAAATCGAGCGAGTCTTTACTTGAATACATATAATATCTCATTTCCAATGTTTTGAATTCAGTGCAACTTTCTCTGTATATGGACCGAAAAGAGGAAGCAAAAGTGTTAGCTATTTCCACGTTATCACCAACTAGCTCCCTATCAAATGAAACCGGACTGGTAGGAATTGTCTTGATTTGCTTTTCATGAAATTCCGAAATTAACTTGGATCAGCAGTGACTTGATTTTTGATGTTTAATATATACAAGTTATATGCTTTATCAATTTCTTTCTTTGTTTCCTTGCGTAAACTATTAAGCTCACTTAAATACTATTTATTGTTTGAATTCTTATACTTTCTACGATGATAGGCTTTAGTTTTTGTCTTGTTAATAATTTCTTTCGTAAACAAACACGGATTCTTTTTCATTGATGGCTTTCTACAGGGGACACTTTTATGAAATACACGGTAAATAGCGGAATAAAAGTATTCTACTACCTCATTTACATCTATTATTTGTTTGAGAAATTCCCAGTCTAATGCATAACGTTCATGGTACAGCGAGCGAAGAAAGTTCTTGAAATGCAAACTGCTGAACATAGGCAACACACCACACACAATTTCTTTTTTAATCAGTTCTGGTAAGCCCAGAAAAAAATATATAGTTTCCTTCGCCTCCACCATGCAAACCCCGCTCAATCAGCAATTGGAAAAACCTATACACAGCGAGGGACACGCCCCATTCCCTGCTGAAACTTACTTCTTCGGCCAAAAGCATGAGCTCCGAAACTAGAAAAGAACTTCAATAAATAATAATAAGCATTTCACCCACGAACGTTTGAAAAACATGAAACGAACACTCAAATTGACTGAGAAATAACACAGCGTGACTTTAAATTGCGTTTATCAGGATAAACATTATATTTTAGCTCTGAAATTGAAACTATCATTCAATACTGATAAAAGGTATAGTAATTATGCAACGAGTCTTCAACGTTGTCTGTGGCGTAATGGAATAATGCATGGAAAGAAGAGTTTCAAAGTATAGTTTGACGTCGTTGGTTCGAGCCCCCTTTCTTCGCACTTTCATTTTGAATATAAATTTTGTGTATATAATTTGAATAAAAAAATGACTGAATGTAAAACTGACTTTTTCATTTCCTTAGTTTTCTCCATTGCCACTAGGTATTTTCATTTCGACCTGAGAGTCAGATACCTAAAGACCTTAAAATAAATTCAAATTCAACTTATTTTCTTTGAATTTTATTCATGGGCTTTAGGCATCTGAGGCTCAGGCCGGCATACGGGAGAGGAAAGGACTCGGGAAAGTGTCGGCCAGGACCTATGTTGTAGGTGCCATCCCGGCATTTACCTGGTGTGACTGAGAAAATAACTTTCGAAAAATCTCAGTCAGGATGGTCGGCCACTGGGATCGAACCCAGGATCTCCCGAATGCTACGCTAACGCTTTACCACTGAGCCACGGCAGCTCGGTAACTTATTCTCATATGGACTGTTTGTCCCTGCCCCTAGATATATTAGCAACTACAAGTCACAAAGGGATTTGCCACACACCATAGGATTTCTCATGGTCTGAAACGGTGAGGAAAACTATGGCTCAAAAACTGGAAGGTGATTTTCAATCGCTTAGAATTCTCCATTTGTCCCCTCCCCCAAGATCTCAGTAACTACAAGTCCTCATGGTCTGAAATGGTGGTGAAATCGATAACTTTCACTCTTTTTGAATAGTTCTTATAAGAACATTTAATTTTATACTACTGCGCTTTGGTGTTGTCTATAATAAAATCATTACTTTGCTTATTATTATTATTGTCTTTATTCTATATTCGACGGTGCAATTTACTGTTTTCTGTTCGTAGGAGAAGAAGTAGCAAGCTGGTATTGCATTAGCGCTTTCGTACACTAGGCGATCTGGTCACGCGACCAAGTCACGCCCAAAATTTCAATCCATGCTTTCTTTTGCAGCACCGCAAACGAGGTGACTTTGTCGCAGCGACGCGAATTGGTCGTAGAGAAAATTACAATGCAGGGGATTCCGAAGGCGAGTTGAAAGAGGAGCCAAATTCGCTTTCCATGTATGCTTCTGGATCACCACCATTATGCGATTTTGTAGCTCGATTTGGAACAGGGTTGACAGATGTTTTTATTCCCGACCGCTTTTTGCGACAACATATGAGGAACTGAGTGAAGAAAGAAGTCAACAATATAATTAAATTTATTTTTTTGCATTGACGTAATGTTTCATGAATACTGAGTGGCAAACATTTTTGCTTCTGTTCATTACATTACGTTTATATATACTGACGTGCCAAAAGTCATGGGATATCTACCTAATAACGTGTGGGACCCTTTCGAGCACAGCAACTCGACGTGGAAGGGATGCGACAAGTCGCTGCTAATCCTCTGGATGGATGTGCAACCATGCAGTTTCGATTGTCGTCCACAACTGGGTGCTTGTTAGAGGTGGAGGATCATGAGCATGATTAGTCCGCTCAATTATATCCCACATGTGCTCGACAGAGCTCATGTTCGGCGATCTAGGAAGCCAAATCATGCGTTGGAAGTTGCCAGAATGTTCCCCTGTCATCCGTGCGTACCAATTGGAAACTGACTCATTTGTCCACGCTACACGTTGCCAGTTCTCTAAGGCACAATCCATGTGTTCCCGAGCTTACGTGAGTCATCACCGCCAATCGGCAGCGATTAGTAGCGGCATACATGACGGTCTTCGGCTAAGATACTCCATGGAGACCACATTGCGCTGCACTGACCTCTCATACACGTTTCTCCTACATTGATTCCTGCAGTCATATCACATACTGTTGCTTGTCTGTTTGCCCGGACGAGTCTGCCCAGACGCTGTCAGTCGCGGCCATGCAGCACTTTTGGGCGGCCAGTGCGTTTTCCCCGATGAGTCCCAATGCTTCCAATGCGGTGCTCACGATTCACCCTTGGCTCTGTAAAGCGAGTATTGTTCAATGTTCCGAGGATTTCCGAAATCGTATGTTCTATTCGTCTAGGACCAGCTATTATCCCAGGCTCAAATGCCTATAATTCCTCTCGGGTTGCCATCACCACGGTACACGACGGTTACCTGCATTCACAGAAGTCCAACTGACCGAACTGCAATTGCTTCGCGCCGTTCGACCAGTGTGCCGCGATATTACCGCGTTGTCAATTAGTTCCCTCATGGTATCCCATGACTTTTGCCACTTCAGTGTATATTCTCTGGATTCATCCTTCCATCAACTTGTTGTATCTGATTTGGATCGTTTAATGCACGCATAATGAAATCATTTTTTTTTTAATAATTATGGAGGCGGATTTTCTTAACTTAAACCTTATTAGAATTGAACTAAATTTTATTTATGGCCTTTAGACATCAAAGGATTAGGCCGGGAAAGAGAAAGCGAAATGATTCGGGAAGATGTCGGCTATAGCCTCTGTTGAAGGTGCCATCCCGGCATCTGCCTGGTGTAACTGAGGAAAATCCCTGGAAAACCCTGAGTCAGTATGGTCGGTTGTTTGGGTCGAACTTACGACCTCCCAATTGGTACACCAACGCTCTACCATTGAGCTATGGCGGCTCGGTGAACCTTATTAGAGGAATGGTATTCGGAAAATTGGCATCGGGTCATTTCTTGGAAATTACAATATTATTGGATGAAGACATCGTCTAAAATGTCTTCCGTCTTAGCCTCAGGGAACAAGATTGTCAGCTATTGTGGAGAAAATAAAAAAGCAGCAAGGAATCAAATTTAAGTTGATTCAACTGCTAATTGCGGACAAATATAGATGTTTGATATCGAAAGTTTTTAATAGAAGGTGAGGAAAAGGATTGCTTATGTAAATTAGGTAGCATTGAATATTATTGATTTATTTTACAATCTCCAGATGCATCCCAATTTCGGACATTTAGCACTGGATATATTTTTAAAAAAATAACAACAGTAGAAATGATTTTGGAAAGAATCAGGCTGGTATTATTCGAGGTACCATCTCAGTATTTCCATGGCATGATGGAGGAAAACCAGTCGATCCTATTACTAGCCAAGCAGGTTACCGAATGCTCTAACTCGTCAAATTATATAGGAATAGCGAAACGCAAACATAGATTCCGCCAGGATTTTCAGCTTGAAGGGTTTTAATCCAATGATACGATTGTGTAAGTAGAGTTTTGTCGGGTTTATTTCGATTTGCAACAGTAGTAGCCTAAAGGTTTGGGTGTGTACTCGAAAATTTGGAGGGCGTGCCTCTTACGGGTCTGGCAGAATCCCCGGTTGAAACTGAAGGCATGGAATGATACATATATCAACATACTCCTTCATGTGTATGCGGCTTAAATAGCTATTTGTTTTCTGTAGTTTACTTTCTACTGGAGCTATTTTGTATAATACAAACTCTTATTTTAAAAACGGACAAAATAACATATTGGAACATTAAAACCATCACCAAAACAATATTGAATATTAATGAACTAGAGTTAGGTTTAAAATAGTTTATATCCTTGAGTTTTGGTAAAAATAACTTTTTTCTTTAATATTGCAGTTTAATCCTGGTAAGCGTCTTCTTTAGACTAAACGCGATTTGAGATACGTTTAGTCAGAAGACCCGGGTTGGAGTTACTGGTCTTCCACCAGGCGCCTCCCCAGGTGGCGGATAGGGGAATGCCGACCAGATATGGTGGGTACCGGAAATATTCCGGGGCGGACCAAAACCAGTACTGCTGCCTTGCAGTTAGTGGAGGGATCTACAAAGGCTAGGGGAAGATAACCCCGAACAAAAATATCATGGTGAGGGGAAGCAGCATCACCATTACCACTCAGAGGCTGAAGATGAATGACATCGGCAAGGCTCAGAGATGGACAGAGGGAGACATCTTGAATGTCTACCTTTACTGCGAGGTCGTAGAGCTGACAACTCTACACCGCTAAAACATGACAAGAAATAGTAACAGATGGTTAATGGATTCTCCTGGGGTAAAATATTCCTGAGGTAAAATAGTCCCTCATTCGGATCTCCGGGCTGGGACTGCTTCAGGGGGCTCTATGAACAGGATTAAGAAAGACCTTAGAATAGGAACGTGGAACGTACGAACATTATACCAAACGGGCGCTCTTCAGGTAGCGGTACGCGAGACCGAGAAGTACGAGCTAGACATATTAGCGATACAAGTATTCGGTGGGAGGGTCAAGATAGCATCCCACAGGGCAAGTACACTTTCTACTACGGGGGAACACAGTATCACGATTTCGGAACAGGGTTCATCATTAAGAATAGTATCCTTCAGGCGGTTCAGAATATAGAGTTCGTAAACGTAAGACTATCGTACGATACGATACGTACTCGATGGGGTAACACGGTTTTATTAAACGTCTATGCTCCGACCGAGGTGGATACTAATAACGTCAAAGATATAATCTACGATGAGCTAGAAAGGTTGTTTGACCGATTACCGAAGTATAATTCGAAAATTGTGTTGGGTGATTTCAATGCAAAGGTAGGGAGGGAAGAAAAATATAGACCTACTATAAGCAAATACAGTCTTCACGAAAAGACCAACAACAATGGAGAAAGACTGATAACTTTCGCGATTTCGAAAAACTTACTGGTAAAGAGCACGTACTTTGAACACAAAGACATACACAAATACACATGGGTATCACCGGACGGCAAAACTCTCAACCAGATCGATCACGTATTAGTAGACAGACGAAGACATACCAACATAATGGACGTTAGGTCGTACAGAGGAGCGGAAGGTGACACCGACCATCAATTAGTGATCACAAAAGTAAGGGAAAAGTTATGCATCGCGAACAGAGAAAGCAAGGGATCAAAACAACTGAAATTCAAAGTGAAACTATTAAATAATCCGAGCATAAGAGCAGATTACTAACTCGAACTCTCAAATAGGTTCGAAATCCTAGCCGACTCGAGTAATAATAATGATGATATTAATAATGAAATTGATGTAAGATGTGGGAGGAAATTCGTGAAACAATTAAGAGCGCAGCGAAGGAACGCGTAGATGAGAAGAAACAACAGAAAAACACACCTTGGTTTTGATGAAGAATGCATTAAACTTCATGAGGAACGAAAACAAGCAAGGCAACGATGGCCAAGTAATAAAAGCGAAGCAAATACCAACCACTACAGTAACGCGAAACGAAACGCCACACTAGGATTCAGAAACAAAAAGGGAGAATATCTGACGCAGAAGATTCGGGAGATTGAGGAAAACGGGAAGACAAATAACATACGAGATCTATACAAAGGGGTAAACTCGTTAAGAAAAGGTTACCAGTCGAGGTTAGGAATGATTAGAAATGAACGTGGAGATCTTCAGGCGGATCCGACTAAAATTGTCGATATGTGGAAAAGTTATTTCGACAAACTTCTTAATATACACAGCGGGGAACAAACAGAGGAATTTGAAATCCTTACCGCAGAACCGTGGATTCCCGAACCTAGCTAGATCGAGATCGAAATGTCGGTTAAGAAATTGAAAAATTTCAAATCACCAGAAATAGACAATATTCCAGCTGAATTAATTAAAACAGGAGGAACGGCACTAATCAAGGAACTACATAAATTAATAAGTGCTATATGGAGAAAGGAGGAGCTCCCAAAGGAATGGAAAACATCAATAATTGTTCCGATTTACAAAAAAGGCGATAAGTCGGAATGCAATAATTACCGCGGAATCTCGTTACTTCCAACTTGTTACAAGGTATTAAGTAATATTCTGTTAACACGCCTAAATGTATACGTAGATGAAATAATTGGAGATCACCAATGTGGATTTAGAAGAAATAGATCCACGTTGGACCAGATTTTTGCTTTGAGACAAATTTTGGAGAAGAAATGGGAATACAATGGGACGGTTCATCAGCTATTCATTGATTTTAAGAAAGCATATGATTCTATCAAAAGGGAAAAGTTATACAGTATCCTGATACGATTTGGAATTCCGAATAAAATGGTCCAACTAGTGAAGATGTGTCTTAGCGACCCCATAAGCAGAGTACGGATAGGTAATAATATGTCAGATAGTTTCAAGATTCGTAACGGATTGAAACAAGTCGATGCCTTGAAACCACTACTGTTTAACTTCGCGTTAGAATATGCGATTTTAAAAGTTAAAGGGGACAAAAAGGGACTATCATTGAATGGTTTGAATCAACTGTTTGTATACGCGGATGATGTAGATTTAATAGGGGACGATATAGATGCACTACAAAGCAACACCGATGTCTTAGTAGAAGCGTGCGATGAGATAGGTCTACAGGTAAACATAGACAAAACAAAATATATGATATCAAGCCGAAGCACAGGGAATGAAGGAATTAAAAACATAAGAATTAGGGATGAGATCCTAGAGAAAGTAAACAAATTTAAATACTTGTGAGCATACGTAACAAGCAAAAATGAGGTCACGGAAGAAATAAAAAGTCGCTTAGTATCGGGGAACGCATGTTTCTACTCAGTCCAAAAACTTCTAACATCGCGATTAATATCAAGGAAATTGAAATTAAAAATATACAGAACGGTTATTCTGCCGGTAATACTTTACGGTTGCGAAAGTTGGAGTACGACCCTAGCAGATGAAAATAAATTACGGGTATTTGAAAATAAGGTTTCGAGAAAGATATATGGGCCGAAACGGGACGAGATGACTGGAGAGTGGAGGAGACTGCATAATGAAGAACTCCACGGACTGTACCATTCACCAGATGTTGTAAAAATAATGAAATCGAGACGACTAAGGTGGGCAGGTCATGTAGCTCGGATGGGGGAAAAACGAAGATTATATTCTATCCTGGTTGGAAGATCCTATGGAAAGAGGCCATTGGGAAGACGAAGACGTCGTTGGGAGGACAATATTAGAAGAGATCTTCGAGAAGTAGGTGTTCGTGATGAAAACTGGCTTGATACTGCCCAGGATAGAATCCAATGGCGAACGTTTGTTACTGCGGCGATGAACTTGCGAGTTCCATAAGCCATAGAGTTAGTTAGTTAATTGCAGTTTAATAAAAATCTTTAACAAATAGCAAGTGAAGTATCTCCCTTCGCTATGGACAACAATTGGTATTTTACGTTTGATATCCGAACAAGACACTGGTCAGAGTAGAAACGGAATTGCATATAAAAATGAATTAAAAACTCATAGTTGTTAAATCTTGTCACATATTAAGAAACATATGCATACAGAAAATCAGAGAAGGCAGAGTAAAATACTTCTTCGTGAAGACCTACCGGAGAAAATGAATATTCTGGAATATGTTTGCTTCTTATTCAGCTGTATAACTTAAATGACACATTTAGCGACTTAGTTATAATACAGGGCTATTACAAATGATTGACCCGATTTCATAAATTCACTGTAGCTGTATTATTTGACATATTGTCACAAAACATTGCAGACGTATTGAAAAACTAAAAAGTGTTTTTTTTTTATGCTGCTGTTCGCTTTTGATTTCTGCCGCGAGAGCGCAGCAGTGAGCATTTATTCAAGATACCAATAGACACAGACAAAGCTTATTTTTTGCTGAAGTTTCATTCACATCAGTACCCCATGCGATTTTTGGTGTGAGTTTATATGAAAAATATACTGTTTACGCCTCCTCTACCAACAAAACTAACAGGACTGAGAACTAGCTTTAACAGTGCTTTCCAATGGATTCGTAGGGACATGCTAAATCGTTTGTGGGAAGAACTTGATTATCGACTTGATGTTTGCAGAATAACTAGACTAGGAGGGCAGATATAGAGCACTTGTATTATGTCACAAACAACTTTTGTATATCAGTGCATTTTTCCCCATTTGCCATTTGCAGTGTCTAGAGAATTAACATATCCGATTTACTTATATATCTTAGAAATTTAAATTCGTCTCTTTTACATAGAAATGACAAAAGCTACAACTTCCCAATATAGGTAAAGCCTTATAAATATTCCCTTATATCAATTTGTCGAATTTGGTTGCATTAGGTTCAATTGTTCTTTCGCAAAATTCGAATATGTGTTTAGTAATTGATTGATTGAGAACATCACATGTTTAGCATTGCGATATGTTTAAACTTGAAAAGTACTACTGGGCACCGTTATGTCAGGTTTTGCTAGAATCAGATGGCATTTGCACATACTACGTAAAACGTACGTCATTTCCATGTAGTACATTTTCACAAATGGACATAAAAATGAATCTTGTTACCGCCGAAAGGGAAGGAAGTTGAAAATCTTGAAACGGTTAAAACATGGAACGTCTATCAGAATAACAATTGAGGAGATATTTTAACTATCCCTTCATTCGTAATATGTGAGCATATTATGTTTTCGTTAGAGAACTGTTGCCATGGAAACTATGCAAATTTTGTAATCTTAAATCGTATAAATATCTTCTAACAACACTCAAATAGAAACAGAAACATATAAACCTAATCAAAGTGTTTCAAAGTCCCCCAGCAATCGCAACAGATTGGAACACTTTCCTGAAATGTTCATGGAACTAACTTAGAAAACACTATAACAAGTTACATCAAGTTTGATAGTAGTGCAGTCACCAGCTATTTTACAAGATACATCTTCCAGAATAACAACTACTAGTATTCAAAAACTGGTTATCCTGGCCGGCTCTGAAATTCCAAAACATGTACTTCCAATATTGCAATATGCAGTGTGTAAATGTAACAAACGGTACAAGAAAGATTTAGTAAACTGCTTTCAATTTAAGAACACTAAAAAATGAAAAAAAAAAAAAAAAACTTTTCGAAAGGTTTGTTTCGCTCAGAATTATATTTGAATATCCCCCCAGATTCCGGATTTGATTTCATAAGACTAGAAACGTTAAACCAATCAAAGATGACTTAAACAAACTAATTAATGTGGGTTAACTCAATCCAACCTAACTTCCCTTCACTACTTACAACGATCCGGGGAAAATATATTTAATCTCTCAGTATTTGATCATTTTGGGCCATCTTTATTTTTTTAGAAACTCGGTTGTTACAACTAACGAATGAATCTTTTATAATCTCCAGGATGCCATAACGACCCGACCATAACATCAGTTTAAAGTAGTCAAGATTTAAATCGAATTAAAACAATTGAAGGTAACTAATTTACGTTTAGTTCATCTTTGAGCTACTCTAACATACCTTAAACTACAAATTTTCATTATTTGAACGATCGGAATTTAAACTAAAGCTCGGTCGCTTTTCATTTTGAGTGACAAGGAACAGACTCGTATTAGCGATTTTAACATAACTGAGTGGTTCTCAATTTCTTCATTTTAGGCTTCTGCAGCTAATGCTATGTTCCCGCTCCGTCCGTCTGTCGACAGCCCTCTGGTAAGGAACCACTAGGGCTAGAAATGTGGTTCAGGTGTTGTTGTAAAGGCCTCGACGAGACTAACTCAAATCCGTATCATCCATCCAGATTTCAGGAGTGATTCCATTGATAGAGTCAGTCGGTTCCAGAGATTGGGGAGCAATCTATATCTTTGGAACTACTGGGGCAAGGAAGGTGATTGAGGTATCATTCGAAAATCTCTGCAAGACGAGTTCACACCCTAAATTGCAGAAGTGGTTCCCGAGTTTAGGGGTATTTTAACTTTGAAACTACTAGGGCAAGGAAAGTAGTTGAGGTGTCGTTGGAAAAGTCCCGGTAAGACGAGTTCAAATCCATATAATTCATCCAGTTTCCAGGGGCGAATTGCGAGTTTTGGTGGGGGTTGGGGCTGAATTTTTAACTTTCGAACTACTAGGGGTTGGAAAGTGGTTGAAGTGTAATGATAGGTCTCGGAAACAGGAGTTTAAACCCGAATAATTCCTTCAAATAGCAGGGGTCGTTCCCGAGTTTCGAAGAGGGATTTTCAACTTTGGAACTACTGTGGCTAGGAAGGTAGATGATGTGTCGTTGAAAAGACATGGCCACAAGTTTTGAACGCAGCATTCATCATACAAATAAGATATTCTGCTGAAGCCTGACGGTAGCTTATGTACACAGCCTCCCACTGGACTTCACCTCACTTGTTTACTTTCAAACTTATACGACGAACGGACCAAACTAAGGCGTGTAGAACGTTATTCTAATTTAGATAATTGGATTGTGCATAAAACTATCGTGACCGAAGATACAAAAAATCTGCGATGGTCCGGATTTTTAGCTTTCCGGGGAAAGGTTTTCGGGATTCGGAATTTCCATTTTTTTTTTTTTTTTTAGCAGGACGTGATATTGTAAATAATTACTGTACTGATAGCACATTTTGCACACAATTCACTTCTTTCTTGTCGTATACATTTTATTTCGTTAAACATTATGTTTCCTTGTGATAACAAACCTCATATATTTTAATCATCTCAACGATTTTTTTGTGTCATTATAAAAGTAAACTGTTTAGTTACAGCAATTTATTTTCATCTTTCTGTGTCCTCATTTCTTTATAGTCCTCTCGAATTGGATGTGCACAGTTTTATGCTGTTTCCAGTTTCAAGTGTTATCTGCAGCTACAACTTGAAAGCAAGTTTTAATTCAGGTAAGAGTAAATAATTTAATGAACTACACAAAAAATAAAATAGGATATCCAAGATTTTAAAATTTTAAATTTGGTCAGATGACGAAATAAAAGGGTAATATAAAGACCTGAAAACATATTAAATAATATAGAGAAGTTAAATTGAGAACTTACTTGAAATTCTGGTGTGGAAGTAAAAGCTTCGCAGCTGAAAAAATATATAACTAAAAGAGAAACATTTATTTTAATCCAAAACTAATAGATTATGTTGAATCTATAACAACAAATAATATATATTATTTTTAAATTGCAAACAGTGCTCAGTATATAACAATCATTATTGATCTTTTGACCTTAAACGTGCTTGTTGAATTTCGATGAACAGTGAAGTTCTTTTATCTAGAGATTCTACCAGACTCTTTCCCTGATGGGGGTGTCACCCCACAAAATTATCGGTACACCCCCTGAATTTGTAAAATGTTTCGGCCAAAACTCGAAAGAAACCGTACAAAGCTCCAATTACACACTCCTAATTTTGACTACACCCTTCAGACTTAAAATACTGGCGGAGTCCCTGTTTTATCTTGTAAAGAAATATTTTTTTCATCTCAAATAATTAAGCTTATGATCAATTCTGGCACTTATAGGGAAACTGCAGATTGTATAACGAACAATGTTGTTATGCATTGATTGTTATAGGTCCCTTCATTGAAACTTGATTAAAGCACAATGTTCGTAACTGAGATAAATTATGGAATGACACAAATTTCTACTTATTTTAGAAATAAATTAAACGTTATTTTTGTTTTGTTTTTTAAAGACAAAAGATGAATAAGATGAAAAATTAAAGGTATTGAGTAGAGTAATAATTGGATATATTAAGTAGAACTTTTTAAGATTAATACAAGTGTCTTGTCGCTATTGGAAGTATAGAAACCATCCTTAGGCAACCCAAACCCACGCTTACAATACCTTTGCAAATTTGTGCATAAATATCATATCTATTGTGATATATTTCACAGTTTATTGTATACAGAGTAAAAATAAGCAAATTTGAAGATATGCTGAAAATCTGGACGTTACAGTGCCTTGTTTCTTGGGACATGAAACTAAAATCTTCGCTCGGGGCAAAATGTGAGTGGAAACTTTTATGATGATGGGTATAGAACGTTATTCTTAGTGATTACGTTTACGACAAGAGATGGCACAATCTGCATTGCCCTTGTTTCTTCAAGTATCAATATGCGTTTATTCCTACGTTTATCTTAGCTGGCTACTCCTATAGCATAAATAGTTCTTCCTGGAAACTCGTAGTTTTAAAATATATATTATCCTTTTGGTTTTAACTTGATTTTCTTAGTATTTTCGCTTCTTACAAGCATTTACTTTCCTTTTATCGATTTAAGATTAACGTCTTGCCGACAGCACTGAAAAAGGACTTGGTTTTTATTTTTTGAAGCATTAGCAACCATTGTAGATGAATGATTCCTGGATAATGTGTATGTATTAATCTACCTCCTGGACGTGGAATCAGCAATGATAGGACTGGAATTTTTCAAGACTTTCTTCTTTTACACCAGGTGAATGAATGTCTTTATTCCTTTCTGAGAAACGAACTGAAAAACTGAAATTTATGTTTATGGTTCATTCATTAGGGGGGGGGGGGCGTCAACCTAAACCATTGAGTAAACTAGGGAATATCCTAAACTACTTCAGAAAGAGTCACATTGTTAAAAGAAAATATGAGAAGCTTGTTTTCAAACAATAATATATCCATCTTACATTTTTTCTGCATTTCAAATAATAAAGATTTTCTGATTTCAGTTTGAAGAAAATTTTAAATTAAACTATTGATTTGAAGATATAGAGACTAATTGAAGATATAGAGAAACGTCCAACGTTATTTAAAACAAAATTGAAAGAATATTCAGAACTGAATTTGAAGAGGAAGTTGTGGGAAGAAGTATATGTCGCTCTTAGAAGAAACTGAACAGAACTTTCCAGCCAACATAAAAATAACAGAGATAGGTACATTATTCGATAGCAGCAGGGGTGTAGCCACGGGGCCGTGCCCCCCAATCGAAAATTGGAATAACACAGTAGATGCAATAAGTTTAAGGCATTCGGTACACGATACCTGTAGGTCAGTCCATCTGAAATATCGCAGCTTGGCTGCTCAACCCATTACAAAATATAGTTGTTGTTTTTTAAATGTGTATATCTCTTTAAGTATGTAAGAATACTTCAAAACGAGAATTCAAGCGTAAGCACGAACAAACGTCTATAGCACATTTTCAAATTTAAACAAAATCACGAGTACATTTCTATATATAACAGGAACAATATGAGGCATAAAATATTCATACTTTGCAGAAAGGCGAACTTTACTCTAACATGTCTTCATGCAAAGTATGGATATTTTATGCTTCATATTTTTCTTGTTATAATGACGTTTGTTCGCTCATGCGCTTCAATTATTAATTTTTACACAAATCTATTAATTAATGGCAGCAAGTTTAGGAATTGCGGCGCATGCTAAAATTTGTGTTAACAGATGTTTACGAAAAATATATCTGCGGACTGGGCTGTCATAGAACATTGATACAAACATTATTTATAATTTTAGTCCTCTGCATGAAAAACCCAAAACATAATCGAACTATTAAAAATTGTATCCAAATGTGATTGTTGAAATAAAAACAATTCCGGTTTTCAGGGCGTTTTATCGACTGGAAGGAATTGAATATATCATTGTTGATTTTTTGTCCACTATTAACATATCAAAGCATGTTGAAGATATGTTTTATGATTTTTTGAAAATCTAAACATTCGTATTTTATGTATATTGGAGGTCCGATATCCCTGGTTTAGGAAAATCTAATTTTTTCACACGTTATACATTTATACCAGGAGAAACCAGGGTAAAAATTTGAACTTTAACATTTGAATTTGAAGGGAGCTGTAAATTTGGTGGAAATTGATGGTGAATAATGTCGTGCGCGTTAAGGACTCATGGTATGAATATTACAGACCCTTATCTCTGGTGAGAGAACAGATAAAAATATTATTTTTTTTACACGTTACGTAGAAATTTCAGGAGAAATTAAGGTAGAAATTTCAACTTTCATATTTGAATTTGAATTGAGTTCCACATTTACAAGTTAGGTGGTAATAATGCTCGCGCGTGCTTTAGTAAATCTTATATTACCACCAGAGTGCCAAAGAAAGGTGTGAACAGGTAAAGCAGATCCATAATATCCTTGTAAGAGAACTTATTTTATACATATTCAGTGTTCAGTTGGCAACAAGGCTGCTCCGCATTTCCACTGTCTTTTTATTCCGTTATGCAATTAAGCCTTTTGTAAAACGTTGCCATCTTTCTATGTGTGTGTGTGAAGCGCTTACACAGTTGTCTACATCTCTTATTAATTATGCATATCAATTATCACTACAGTAGTAAAATCGTTCTTCATAGTTCTGATGGTAACAAAAATATTTCTTTCAACAACAGTTCTTGATACGAGTTACCAAAGCATCGCACGATCATTATTCATCAACAGTTTTGAATTCTGTAACTCCCTTCAACTCAAATATCAAAGTAGAAATTTCTACTGTAGTTGCTCCTGATATAAGTGAATAAATTGTGGGAAAATTAGATTTTTATCTAATCTCCCATCAGAGATACTGATGTTCAATATTCCTATCAAAGCGTGCACGAGCATAATTCATCAATAATTTGCAAATTTGTAACTCCCTCCAAACTGAAAAATCATTAAAATTCAAAATTATATCGTAGTTTCTTCTGACATAAGTGCATACCGTGTAAATAAAAATACGTTTTTATATTTTCTCACACCAAAACTACTGGGTCTCCAATATGCAGAAAATACGATTTTTTGTATTTCCAAAAATTCATAAAATATTAAGGAAGCAGATGCCGTCCTGTATGCTTTCAATACATACACTATAATATTCAGTCCCTTCGGAGCGAAAAAGCGCCCTGAAAACCGGAGTTGTTTCTATTTCGACAATTGCATTTGGATATAATTTTGACCAGTTGGTCTAGTTCGATAATGTTTAAGGTTTTTCATGCAGTGCAGAGGATTTAAATTATTAAGCAGATATTATTGGAAAGATTTGTTTTTGTTTGGATATCTTAGCAGGTATTACATTTTACGTAATCATCTGCTAACGCAAATTTTGGTATGCACAGCAATACAAAAATGGCCGCTTATTATTAATCGGTTAGTATAAAAATAAAAGAATACCCCTTAAGAACTATTCGTATATAAGGAACATAAATATCTTTAAAAATAACTGAAAACAATCGAGCAGTTAAGCCTGACGATTTCAGATGCACTATGCACTAAACCTTGTTTGAATAAGCGTTATTAGACTATTTTGGATAAACACGAAGTATGTGATACTCTTTGGTATTTGTAAAGGTGCCCCCCTAAGCAAATATCGGGTCCCCGCGACAATTTATCTGGCTACACCGCTGGATAGCAAAACATGCATGAAATGTATGACTTATTATATGAAAACGGTTTCTGATTGCATTTTCTCTCCTGAATTCAAAGATGTGATCTGTTTTCTGCTAGCGTGTCAAGTTTATTCACAATTCAGAAAATGCGTTGACTGTCGCACATATCGCTGTGATACTGTAGCCTAGCATTTTTTATGACTGATTTCATACAATTTAAAAATACAAATAGAATTCTAATTCTCTGCAATCTCTCACTGTGTATAGGATGCAATCTTTTTATTTCCTTTTATTCTCAAATTTAGCATTAGCATTAACACACAAGCTAATTGTAATACACATTCTTCGAAGTCTATACTGTATCCAATGTCCGGCCAAATTCAATCGTACGTTTGAAGAAGGAAATAAATCCAAAAAGTTGTTTTGTGGGAAATTAACAAAAACTGTATAATGGGTTTATTATTTATTGAAAGGAAACAATATTGCTACTGAATATTCAAAACGGTCTTCTGATACTTTCCTACTGCTCAGACAGTTTACAAGTATTGTATTTTTTCCTGTAGAGTTAAACAAAGTTGGTGGATTTGTTTCCTTCTTCAAACTTATGGAAAAAAGTCCCCACATTTTTAAGTGCTGAGACGTAAGAATGGAAATATCGACCAGAAAATGAAGAAAAACGCAATAGAAACCTTCAAATGAATGTTATTTACAATAAATGTATACGCCATGAACTCGAAAGTTACAAGTAGGGGGCGTAATTAATAAATTCAATTTTCTTCCCCGTCTATCCACTGACATAAATTTCACCCTACAAATGTGCAAAACTGCTTTTATTCCGTAACAGTGATAGTACTAGTTGCTATATGTAAATATCTGTTAACAGTAGCAGTTAGAAATATCAGTGTATGAAAACGTATCGAAATGCGAGTTAGTTATTCCCGTCTGTGGAAAAGAAGTTTAAAACAATATTTTAGAATAACCTAATTACCTGTTTCCTGTTACGTGTGCAGTAGAGATATGGACGAAGGTAGTTTAGTCCCTACCATAACTGGTGTAAAACTATTCTATGTAATTTTCGGAGCTTGGATTTACTGGTGGAGAAGAAACAGTACATCAAACCACGATTAAATCAGGAAAGTATAAAGCGGTGGGTAGGGGGAAGCGTTTGCCCCATTTTGTTTACCATTTTATTAAATCTGAATTGGACTACAGAATCAGAATAATCGGAAAATATTACAAAAAAATGTTAAGTGCAAATAAAGTTATAAAACAAACTAACAATAACATTTCAAAATAACCTATTCAAAATATAAATAAAATATAAACCATTTTAAAAATAAAAACTTGCGATGAACTGGTATCGAACCCGGGACCAATGTATTACAACTCCGACGCCATATTTATTACTCCACGTAGCCAACTATCAGCCAGTGCTTTCTGAGAGCTCTTTATATGAATTCCGTACACGAGTAACAGACAATACTAATTACGTAGTGTTCACACGCCATGGTTGTCCTCTCTGCAGACAAGTCTCTGCCATTTTGTTCCGTTCTGCCAGGAGTTCTTTTCTGTTTAGAAAACAGGATACAATGCGATTTACCATTAACAAACTTCAGAAAAAAATAGCAGCTAAGCCAGTAACTGCTATTTTTCAACGGTTGTAGCAGTCATAGCAATTTATCCCATATAGCAGTGAAAAATAGCTGCTACGCTAGTGTATTGTATAGACGTCAAATTCGGCATAACGTAGATTTTCACATTTTTGGCGTTTATTGCCTTCTTCAAACTGCCGATACAATTGTGATAATGTTAAATGCCCAGCAACTTTTCTGTTGCTGTCGCCAGTGTGCGAGGGTATGGCGACAAAACAGTTTTGTCTCCGTGAAGTTGCTGACTGCAAGAGACAGAGACAAAACAGTTGAGCGACTGTTCTGTTGACAGTGTGCGGGGGAGCATTAGACTAACTAACTAACACTATACCTTACGTAACTCGTAAGTTCATCGCCGTAGTGACAATCGTTCGCCATTGGATTATATCCTGGGCAAGGTCAAGACAGTTATACAGCAATATAAAATTTTACATTAACGAGAGAAAATCGTTTGATAGTGAGCACATAGTGTACCCTGTAGCCTGTGGGTGAGGTAATGCTCCTGCCTTATAATCAAGGGGTCCGGGTTCGATTCCTGTTGGAGATATAAGTGGTTCTGAGCCTTCGTTAAATTGTAGGTCCCATCCTTTGGACGTCATTTTCATCCGATAGAAGGCGAAACACCATCAGTTCACCATGTCGATTGTCACAATGTCACTTGTAAATGGCCATGTTCTCTCCCACTCCGCTCAAGCTCCAGAATTCATTCTCACTCTCCCACCCTCTCTCACAGTGTGTGTGCGTATGAATGAGAGAGAGAGAGAGCGTGTGTATATGTGTGTGAGCGGTATATATAT
>JAGDQP010018245.1:7721-28673 GCA_022664845.1 Lepisma saccharinum
ATGTGTCAGGTGTCAAGGCTACAGAAGGATGGTGAAAATCTAATGGTGTGGGAACTGTTCCGCTGGGAATTATGTGGAAACTGGGTTGTAAAGTATATTCAAAACTCCGTGGTGGCCACGTACACTTCTTCATGCAACTGGAATTACAAGACGGAGACTTATTTTCAGTAAGATAATTGGCCCTGTGACAAAGCTTGTATCAGTACAAAATTGTTCAATAAGCAAGACTGTCTATTCACATTATTTTAGTCGTCACCTCGTTGCCCCGATCACAATCCAATTCAGAACCAATTGTATGAGTTGGAACGGGCTGTTAGAACACAATATTCTCAACCAGTCCATATATTTGAATTCCAACATGTTATCCTATCAGTGTGTATAGAGTCCCTCAGGAACACCTTTAGGTACCTGTTGCATCATAACCACAAAAATCGGCGAAGTTGTGACGTTCAACTTGAGTGAGGAGATACAAGCTGCTAGGTAGATGTCTCTATTAAAGTAGACTCTTAGTGATATTGATGAGAGCAGCACACAGTATGTTTCGGGCCTTTTCCCCACTGGAAACGGAGGCAGCCGTATTACTTAATATTTACGTAACAACTAGGCACTCTCCGTTTGACAGCCGTTAAATTGTACGAGATAGAAGAATGGGACACTCCATGTAGTTTCTCGGACAACAATATCCATTTCTACATGCAATATGTGATTTAGTTACAGGCATCAGTGGCACTTGAATAGTGTGGATACAAAAATGGGCCAGATAATATGGGCTTTAGACGATTGGTGCCGTGTCGTCTATCAGATGGCCATGTTTCAAGTTGTTTCGAGCTGATGGTCGACTTCTTGTGCAGCAGAGACTCCTTGTGCATGAGCATCCATCCTATCAGCAAGGTGTTGTGTGAGATTGTGAAGAGCCTGTGGTGTGGTGAGGTGTGTTCTGTTGGAGCTCTCAACGACTGATAGTGATATTGGAATTGGTCTTGACATCGCACGTTTGCAAGAATTTTTTCAATTTTCGTTTTTATTTGGCTCAAAAGCATTAGAGAATTATCTTTTTCTTTGACAAAATTGCAACAAGTCTATCTGCATTGGTGGCCGTAGATGAGTTGGACGGATAAGAGTTGGACGGATTTTCCATATAGCTACTTAAGAAAGACGTCACTTCTTTTCCTTCTCTTATAAAATTATACTTTTTTGAGTTGTGATACTTTTCTTGCAAACGTGTGACTTGGGCAATATTCACATATCTTGTTGCAGACCACGTACACCCCTTTATGCTAGCCATATCCGTTAGTGGTAATGATTTGTACCAGCAGAATAACGTAACACTGCATCATGCACGACTGATAGGGAACTGATTCAGTGACCGACTTTCACCGCGTCCCGGCTCTCGCTGGCGTAGAACCTGGTTGAGCACTAATCGGACATTGTGAAGATTTAACTCAATTCGTTACAAGCCACACCAAATAAATGTTACTGCACTACGGATACAGATCCTTGAACATGCGTGGATTAATATACCCGCGCAACAATTCGAACACCTCGTAGATTTCATGACACACGCGGTAATCTCTGTTATTATGGCGAAGCTAGTAGCTACATTCTCCTTTTAGGTAGGTATCTCATATTTTGGCATATGAGTTTACTTACAGATTTAATTTTCATGAACACAAACTAATTCGTATTACGCTTTAATTACGTTCAAGTTTTAATTAATTAATTATTAGTTACGTTTAAATTATTTTGTGTATGTTCTGAAGAACATGAGTATGTGAGACTTTTGACATTTTTATCGAATTATTGCCATGTATTTAATAAAAGTTGTGGTCGGTATTGATTCATTTTGCAAGCTTAGTATTTTACAGTAAGTAGTTTAATTATTGTACAGCCATTAAAATAATTACATTTGTTATTTCTTGTTAATCATGCTCTATAATAGCGTGTACGAAGTATAATAGTAGCATTATTACAGGAAAGGCTATTTTGCATAGATTCCGCCTATAATGCTCATACAATGACATTTCTAAATTATGCACTCCCTTATGCTATTCATTAAATACTAGTGACTCTTATTATATTGGTCTGCCAAGATTCTGACGCAAGTATTTCCCGCGTCAACTTGTACAAATTACTGTAATTTCTGGTCACGCTAGAATATTTTCCGCCATTTAGAATTGCTACTTATTAAAGAGATACATAGTTAAGAGTATAATTAAAATATGGTTTGGGTGACAAGTTATCTGAAGACTAATATTTTAAACTCCTAACGTCTATATTTGTTTCTTTATCCTATACCAGAAGGAAAACTACGGTTGGTAAACAGTTTTCATTACACGGCCATGTTTTATTTGCATATAACAAATGCCCCTTTCTTTAAAAAATTTCAAGGTCTCAAGATAGGTCCTTCCACAGGAAAGAAATAAAACATAATTTAAAATGCCAGAGAAGATAAATAATACTTCTTTACGGAATCCGATTTGGCATTTTCTACAACATGTTTACGAAAATCATATTGAGTTAAACGATGAGGAATATGAAGTAAATTATGTTAGATATAAAATACTTTGAGAAGGTAAAGTTTGAGGGCTACTCTTCTATCTAAGGCTTTTATTAATGCAGATAGTTTTGAAGCTCAAGTCACTTGTGGAGCAAGGAAATAATATCTTATTCATAACTTCCCATACTATTTTATCCAATACTGCTTCTTTTACTATACCTTGTTAAAACATATTAAGGTGATTATGGCAATTTTGTCTTTGTGTTATGGGTTTTGAGGAAAATTGTTTAACTGGAAAAGTGTAGAAGTAATCAAACGTTTAGTCGTGTTTATTTTTCCTTGTAACTTATCACTTGAGCGCACTGTCAGCACATATTTTGTGCACAGTACAACACAGCTCATAAAAATGATCAAAACTTTACTTACAACGTAACTTGGAAATTTAAAACTGATCATATCATGTAGAGTGTATACACGATGTTTCCCTTGAATCCAGTGTCTAAACCGAGAATCTCGTACCCTATCTCTGCAGCATAAAAATGTCAACCTGAACTAAAACAGAATTTAGGAAAATCGGGACAGGATTTGTATCGGGAGTCTGAGGGTATTAGTACGTAGGAGATCCGGGAGTACTTCCACGAAAAAAAAAATCAGTTTAAGCTCTATGTTTTTTTAGGGCCATCCTAGACTTTTTCTGAAGTTAAAAAGCTATTACCGATTTAGCTAAAGTAAATTATACTTTTCATATAAAATATTTAACCAAGAATTCTTTCTTTAAAAATAAAAAATCACAAATTAAAAATTCTCCTCCACCTAGTCAATAAAGAAGGTTCTTCCGGGAGTATGATCTTAGGGAAAATTCATAATTTGAGACATAGAAACTGGCATTCTTATCTAAGCTTCTTGGGATGATGTAAAATTAATTTTGAATTCAGTCTGCTGTTTTTAGTAGTCTAATTAACTTATTTGAAAGGTCATATATATATAAACGGATAAGTAACACTGAAAACAATCCTGTAATTTTAAATTAATGAGGTAGCTGGAGCTAAAGATCCCAAAAGACCATAAATAAATCCCAAAAATTCAAAGTGACAAACATGCAGAAGCAAGTAACACTCAAAAATAAAATGTATTTCGACAACTCTATACATGGTACTCAATCTTGTACTGAATCCGTCATCTTGTATAGAAAACTGTAAAACACGCGGAAGAGGAGGACCTAGCTTGCAATGATATGCTTTGTCATCATGTGTTAAGACTCGAGAAAACTTAAGGAAATACTAAAAGAAATGAAATCATATTTGCCAGTCTCATAGAAATAATAGATGTAGTTTTATGCCTATACGATTGAATTTAGGAAATAATAAATACTCTTTATGCTTCAACTCTAAACGGTGACAATCGAGAGAATCAGCGTCCCGACGGACATTGCATCGCGATGCGGGATAACGAGCCGGAAATCGAGGCAAGTGGAAACCATGGTCTTAAGAGCGTTACTAATATGTCGACCTAAATTATTGTTATTTATTTTCTGAATGGGGTTTCATTAAAGCAAAACATAATTTTGTTACGTCTTTACATAAAGCAAGTGAATTGGCTTGATGGCCCATAATAATAGTATAATTATATCGATGTAATTGATATTGAAGATTTCATTATTGATAGAATACTAAGAATACATTTACTATTTACTGGTATATATATACTGGCCTATATATTATTCGTTTCTCTTTTGTAGCTTCCTCTTTTGTGAAGCAAACAACATTTCAACATGGCTACAGACGTGATATTTCGTGAATTATTTACCAAATAGAGTTTTTAAGCACCACATAAATTTGCTCTATTCTCAATAAGACATTATCTTTGAATCAGGCAAAATGTTAATCAATTCGAGGCAATTTTTTCTCAAACCCTTTGTCTGTTTCATGAAATATGCCCATGTAGGGTTTCAATAAGGCTATAGTACCAAGTGGTCAGCCAAATTTCAGCAACTGTCTGAAGAACTGTCGCATAAAATTTCCAAATAGAAATATTCATTGATAAAATATACATTCATATGAAGATAAATGACTTCCTAATAACAGTATGTCTACAATATTTTTTTTTAATGTGCCTTAGTTTACAATAATAATCCTTTCGTTACTTCTTTATGTGTAACTACTTTCCGAACCTACATTATTTAGTAGAACAGTTCTTTATTATTTCATCATGGACTCAGTAAGAACAGTCATTTTGAAATCTTTAAGAATGTGTTTCAGAATGTTAGCGTTAAAGTTTCATTGATTTTGTGTTGCTTGCATTTTTTGTGGATTCCAAAATATCAGATTTGGACGTTTTCAGTGAGTTTTTCGTTCTGGCTATACAGAGACATATTTTGTTAATAATTATAATTTTAAATCAACTCGAGATGAACGTAATCATTACGGTAGCTTGTAAAGTTATTCGTAAGAATTTTTAGTTACAATCAGCTGATAGCATGATTGGTTATAGAGTACTCCAATACCGGCTTTCGAGACAAGGTCTATATTGCGTACACAGGCAAAAAATATTAATTGGGTACTGTAAGTTATGGCATTATTATTTCAGGAAAATTTAATCCATATATACATTTTAGTTTTAAAAGACATTTGCATAAGCTATCGTATTCATTACAATAATTAAGAATATTTTATATAAAACTCTGGGATTTTCAAGAGCTTTTTATATGCTTTACGTATCTGCTCTCAATTTCATCATTACCTAGAAGCCTATACTATTAATTTCCTCTTAGTACTTAATTAACGTTATATGATAAAGACTTATCTAAAATGTGCAAACAAATATATATTTTTTTTCACATGAAATGTTCTAAAAGTTGAACTTAAACTATCCTAATTTATATTTCATTAAGTATTTTTCTGATATTCAAAATTCCACGTTGCACCTTATAAACCTGTTTTCGATTTTTATAAATGAGTACAATTTTCATGTCAATTATATCGGTAAATGACTTTCCCAGTCGAACAGAAAGTACTTTAGGATATACTCATATGTTACCTAGATCATTTTAGAGAATATGAATTACAGCAGATTAAAAATGTTCCAAGTGGGCACTACCCGACTAGCAGCACAATACAATATTTCTTGCACAGTTAATTTATGAATATCGAATTTACATCTATAATCAATATTTCTCAATCCAGTTCGTAATTTGTTCATTTTTTTTTTAAGAATTACTGTAATTTATCTATTTTGACACAAATTGTAGCAGTATTTCGAACAGGTTTTAAGATAAAATTTAATTTCGATTTTAGCCTCAGAAAGTAACGAAAATTATGTCATTTTTCGCTATCATTATTAGCACAAAATTTGGCTGAAATTCGTGAATTCTTGCAAGAAAATCTTATTTCATGTCGTTATTTCTGAAAACTTAAAGCAGAATTTAACTTTCATAAGCTTTGGTTCAGATTTTTTTTATTTGATTTGTGGAAATTATCGTCCGGATGGAGAATTTACCTGAAGATCATCAAGTGATTTATGCACCAGAATTGTTCAATCTGTAACATTTCGGGAGATTTTCACGAAAGAGTTTATCCTGATTGGCGAATGTTAACTGTCGTCTCCGAAACCGAGTAAAGTTTATATATATTGTCTTGTGAAGAGCTAGGTAGTTTGAAAATACGTTATCAAGGTAGAAATGGTTATATACCAATCTGTAATAAATGAAAGTCACATTAAAAAAAAATGAGTTAAATGTTTGAGATTGTCAGTTTGAATATAGTTTTTTATTTTTTGTTCAGCATGTTCAAAACAGGATTTCAGTAATGAGATAAACTAAATCAGAAGCAGCTTTATTATATTTCTCTTCTCAAGTAGTATTTTACAGTATTATATATGAAGGGTGTCGGGAGAAAACAAGGAGTGTCACAAAACAGGTTTATTGAGAAAATCAAAGTTTCAATTTCTGCATCTCTTAATGTTTAAACTGCTACACAAATATGTAGTATGGCCTCCTATGGTCATTTATGCATATTTTTTCATTGTTCTTTCACAGTTTTGTAGCCCCAATTTCTACCAATAGCTATACATTACAAAATCGCAAAAAATAGACATCCCGGTTTTCCCCCGACACCCTTTGTATATGCTCTGATGTTTTGTTTTTAATTTTACTCCATGAAAAATGTTAATCAAATTTCAAAACGTGGGTATTTTGTAACAAATATTATTTTCAAAATTTAGAATGTTATTTCCAAAGTATGCACCAAATAATTCAAAACCAACTTACTCAAAAATCTATTCACCTTTGAAGATGAAATAATAGTCAAATCTGAAAGTTTTACAGGATGGTTCCAAAATATGGGGACTAATTTTAGAAAGGTGATTGAGGAAAGTTCCTCTCAACAAATTTGAAAAAGCAAATTCATAGTTTTTGAGTTAGAGGCACGCATATTTTAAACGACATCATAACAAATTGTGTACGTTATCAACTAATAATGATGAGAGACGTATTGGCTTATCAAATCAGGGAATTGTAACCAAAGCTTGTATTTTAGTGAAGTTTGTTATTTAAGAACGCAGCTTATATGGTAGTCTATGCTTGGCTACTGTTTAACGTCAGTTTCATGACATTGGAATTTGTAGGTGGGGAAATCCCCTCTATTCTGTACTCCTTAAATCTTGTTCAAATATAGTCCTTGAATGTAAATTTGATAGTACCAACGCACCTTACGTAATTATCTGTCGAGAAATTACACCAGTGGTCTACTAATTTGCATGGTTTTACCTCCGAAACGAGGTATTTTTGACGTCTCTTCAAATTGTTTTCTTGTTTTAGTGTAAGTGATTAACTCTCGTAGTCTGTCTCCTTAATTTGAAACCACACCTTATATATACATAAACCTCATAAAGGAAGTTTCTCCTTCGTTCTTGGACAAAACGTTTGAAAGTGAAAATACTTGAAACTAACCCACTTTTTCAACCTAATATAGCAACCGATGCAACTTCTCTGACGTATTATGGAATACTTTTTTTTTTAAGTTTGAAAATCATCAAGAACTATGCATAATTTCACCCAGATTGGGTACAGTATGTTCCTTAGTGTAATTTATACATTTCTACATGAAAGATGCTATAACACTGAAATATAATTTGCACTAGTTCAATTTAAATTTGGAATGGGGATTCTAGCCATTCTCTACATATTTGGAATATGTATTTGTAGTTTTACATTCTTTTCTTTAGTTCACAATGGTTCGTGGTATCCTCAAATTTTGCAACGTTAAATTAACTCATTTCTCGACATCATTCAATTATCAAAATTTCCACAGCAACGTAAGTCGGGTGGCAATGCAATATATCATTGTCACTTTCATATATTTATATATTTTAAAAGCATATTTTAATATTTTTTAAAAGTATTGACTACCTTATGTTAAAATAAATACTAGCCTGCAACGATATTGGGTTTAACTGGTTGCAGAACCCTTTAGTAACAAAAATAAGACATACTTTTCTCAAACAGTTTGTACTAAAAAGTAAAAAATAATTTTGGTTATGCATGGCTAAAAAGAAAAGCATGAGCGCCAATTTTAGAATTTTATAAAGCTACTGTATATGAGAGTGCGCCTCATGCTTTTCTTTTGTCATGCATAAACAAAATTATTTTTTACTTTTTAGTACGAATTATTTAACAAAAGTATGTCTTTAAAAAGTTGTTATATTTTTTTAAAAGTGATAATTTGCTCAAAATATTTTGGGTTGTGATAGTGATTGTTAAAGGAATATAGGAATCATAATTGTTTGTACGCAGTAATTTTCTAAAGAAGGGCAATACGAATAGGAATACACATATAAAAACATTATCGGAATGATGAAGGGCTTATTGCTTCTTGTAAGTAGTTTTGTGTTTGAAACAACAAAACATTTCCAAAGGCTTAGATTAATTATAATTATTATATTGTGGAAACATTAGTAACATCGAAATTCATATTACAATTTTAGTTTAGTTATTAGCAAGTGTTTAAATTTTAAAAATAAATGTTTTATTTTACAAATAGCAAATTACTGGTAATATGTCGAAAATTTTGTTAATTGAAATGAATGTTGTGGAGCCCCCGTAACTTCCGTGTACATAAAGAGAGTATGTTACTTTTTACGAACTGTAATATTTTAGTTCAGTCTCAGCAACACTGAATGGAAAATATTAAAAAGATCTCTCCTGCGGTCAGAAAACCTCAGAAAAACTGAGCCACAATAATATATTGTTAAAAATTTTCAAATATTCCGTTGAGGTTTCCGTGTCCATTATCGAGTGTCTCTGAAGTAAATATTTACATAACTTTTATCTTTTCTTTATATGTCATATATTTATAGGATATGATAAATCGTAGATCTTTAGGACATGAAATATTAAATTGAACATAATTCTGTTGTCGAATTTCTTTCTTTCTTAACTGATTATACTGCGTTAAATTATACTCAAGATAAATGACAAAACATTCTCAGCATACCCAACTACAGGATAAGGTCTTGAGTGAGTTGCTAATTCTTAAACACGTACAAAATATTATGACAACTTTAAACTGATTTGATGAAATAGACAGAAATGAGAGAAACCCAATTAAAGATTTATGTAATGGGCTTCACGACACTTTTAACCTATTTCATTCATTGTCTACTTTGTCCATTGAAGAAGGAAACGGATATTTAGTGACTATAGGTTACTACGCGTTACAGTTTATATGAAATGTCCTCTAAACATAAGATACCCCAAATTATAACTAGTTTAAAACAGTTGGTTACATGATAATTTAGTTTTAGACAATCCCAAATAAGTTGTCTAGTAAAAGCGTCTGCAGCTAATGTTCAACATATTCAGTGGAAATTGATTTATTACGGTAGATAAAACACTAATTTCGTTTTCCAGTTTCCTACAACCCGTAAGGCTAGAAATTACTATATTTAGTTTATGTTGGAAGTAATTCAAATTATCATCATTCTGTAACCAATGTTAATCAAACGTGTGGAATCTACCTAAGGAATACACTTTCATCTCTTCAAATTTTTTGCAATACCTATAAACTGAATTTGCTTTGTAAAATTATATGATCAAATCAGCTTCTTTTTTTGAATATCGTTGATAAATAGGGATTATCTATAAGGACAATTATTAATTCCATAAAAATCAGGAAAATGAATATTGCTGCTAGTATTTTTATTACAAAATAAGTATTTTTTCTGATTTTATATTTTTTTTTAAAGAATAATGTGGGGGGAAAATACAATTTTCTGGAAGATGCATTTTATAAAATGTAGTTTTTTTGTATACGAAGTTTGTACCTACTGAAATAGGTTAACACTTTTTTCTTCAGTTCAAATATCTCATAGCAGACCACATGACATATGCCATACTAAAGAGGAAAGTTTTCGTGTGAATCGCTCTTCTTCTGAGGAACTGCTGTAGTCTGTAAAAACTAGTGAAACCACAAGAAAAGTTAAATATTTCTATTTTCTTCTAGCTATTTCCAGGGATGTATTAGATTTTTCAGTGTTCAGGTTTTTGTCTCTGACATCTGTCTATCTGTAAAAATTCTTTGCACTTTTCCAATTTTGCAAATTGAAAACTTGCACATTTAAATTGTATAATGGGCCTCTAGTCACAGTTAAGACCTTTCTATGTGCTTCCCTTAGTCTTCATGTTGTTGGTAGCTGACCTTCTGACGACTAGAATATACAAACTACCTTTATACTTTAGTGCACTTCAGATGAGGGATAAATGAACTATTTGATACCAATTTTACCATACTCAAGTTTCAACCTGCAAGCTACGGAACTATCATCCACTTTTCGATAATGAATGAACTGCCAAGCTTCATTCATCTTTGAGCATTTGTGCTTAAACGACACAATGCCTAATTGTGTCAAAATTTTCAAATGATTTATGAATAAGAAGTTAATTAATAAATTAGATCTCGGTCTGTAATTTTAAAATAAAAATGTTGAATAATTATCCAAGCGAATTGAGTTCCTATAAAATTTAGTAATTACATATTATTGAAACTTCTTGTGTATTGCCTTTTCAACAATCTCTGCTACAGACCGTCTCTGATTTTATCTTTTACACCGTGAATTGAAGAAGAACAGCGCAAGTAGCGACTCTGAGCTTGTAGTACGGTGGGATTTGTCGTTCCGGTCGATTTGCTTGCCAAGTTTGATTTTTTTTGCGCATACTTCAGGTATTTGGTGTGCAGAATTAGAAAAAGTTGGATGCCAATTTTTCGCTTTCGTTCTCACACTATTTTTTTTTAATATGGCGGACATCAATTGCACATAGCCTGTACAATCCAATGTATGTGCTATTAAAGTTATAATCCTTTCTTTAATTCTCCAAATACACCTACAAAATGTCCAAATACTCTCATAATTTTTCTGAATGTCTTGAAAACCGTTTACGTACATTTCACACTATGAGGTGAGACATGGAGCCCGAGCCTCCCATTAATACCAGTGAAAGATTCTATGTTCTTTTAAAGATATCCCCCCCCATACATATGTTGTCTGCATGACGCGTGTAGTGAAGTCGGCCGCGGTATTAGTGCGTTCTGAGGTGCCAGGCCAAAGTCTCCAAGGTTCTGTGTTCGAATCTCGGCGGGAGCATGGATCTTTGTAGATTTTGAAAACTTAACAGTTAATGAAATCGTGACGGTCCGAAGCCATACAAAGTTTACCAGAGTTTTTATCGTGTATATATTAACTTGGACTAAATATCCCTTTTTTATACGAGTTTCCTGTCTGTGTGGCTGTTAGACCGCCGTATTTGCTTAATATTTAGAAGTTTAACTATCCATGTGTTTTGTGCATGGGTGCGTGTGCGCTGTGCACTATGTGTTCATTATGTATACACCTCGCACTAACTGTTAGATTACTATATAGAAGATTATATAACAGACTGCTTTTATTTGTTTGTGTATGGATACCAATTTCGCCTAGTGAGTTTCAATGACCCCATTTATGGATTTTTGTGTGAACTTATCAATTTCAAGAATTTCCTTTAACACTAGTTACAGATGCATTTTGGTTTCCTTGATTATTTTTTACTGTTTATTTCTTTATTGCAGTTATCGCTCTGTAATTGAATGTTTCTATTTAAGGTCTCCCTTTCGCTTATGCCACAGTTCTGTTGTTGACCTCTGATACGTTAGTTGCAGCTTTATACTTCCATCTCCTAAGCCATTTGTTTGCTTCGTTTTTTCTGGTTTCCTTGATGATGTAGAGCATCTCTGAACCCTATAACACCATTCCTTAATTCATTAACCTGATGGTTTTCCTGTCCTGGTTTTCTTTCACAGATTTTTATTTTGTGATTTTGTTCAGATTTTGGTCCTCAAACGGCCGTTTTCAACTTTTTTTCGGTTTGCTGTATCTATACATAGCATGTTCATAGTGCTCATGCTATTAGTTTAAGTTACCTGTTTATTTGGGTTGAAATCTTGGTCAGTTGTTTGGGGTGAAAATTGCTTGTGTTACATGTTGTTTCAATTGTTTAGATCTCTTATACGCGATTAGCGATGGATCTTGTAGTACCGTATTCGCCTATTGGCTTTGTAAGTTCTTGTATTTCTTATTATACCACATACATATTTAATTATTTGATGCAGAAATGGTAAAATTACTAATATCCATAATAATTAGTTAAAAACTTATTGTATTTCATTATCCTTGAACCTACCAGTGAGATCAAAGGTGTAGTAACAAAAAAAAAACTTATCTAAATTGATTATATTCTATGCAAACGTTACTTGAAAACATTCAAATTCAAATGAGGGCAACAATAGATAATAGCGTTAAAGTTCAAATCATTTTTGCAACTCTCAAAATATTTTTTCTTTTAAAATTTGATTAGAATTAAGTAACGTTTTCAACAAGACAAAAATGATCCCACTTCCCATTTAAATTTTTGACGTTGACCCTTTTACATGCAGGCTATTTTATGTGGGCCACTGTTCTCTCAAAATTCCATAATTGAATTTTTGTGTTCACTTTTGTAGTTCAAGTCTTTGTTTTAATGCTCTACACTAGGTAGCATCGAAGTTATTGTCGATTGATGAAGTTGCTGGCGTAATAGCCTTGAGAAGACGAACTGTGTTTAGCTGTCAAACTATAAAAAATATTATTTCCTCTAAAAGAAGTTCTTTATTCAATGGTTGTTCGAAAGAAATAAAGATGTACGATTATATCACTGTACATTTATAATATTTCAAGTTATTTCCCGTAGATTTATTTGGTTTTCCAAATACCATTACTTTCTGCATATACAATTACGTAATATGTTTTCAAAACTAAACCTAAAATACTTCCTGAGTTACCGACAGTTGCGGAAATTGTTTAAATATCCTATACGTATGTTTTATTTCCAAATCTTCTTATTTGCATTTCTTTAATCAACATTAAAAATAGGCAATATTTGAACATATCAATTAGGAACGCTCTAGAAAATTCACTTGATAGAGGATGAATAATTTTGTGGGGATGGAGCCAGAATGGGACGGAGGAACGAAATCAGTATAAACCATACGTATATTCTAGTCATAATTTTGTGGAGAAAAGAGAAGTATTGATCTAATTATAAATCTGAATTTGTTCGAGATAATGTCAGTACATTATATCCTATTTTAATTCCTGATGTTTCGTAATATTAATAAATAGAATCAATTGAAAGAAACAAGTCTTTTAAATATCTTGTGACTGTATACATTAATGTACCATAGTCTTCAATAGACCGCTAAGCTTCTAGCCAGCGCTAAGTTGAGGCCGTTATATTTTGCGTACTAAAATAGGACTTCGCCCTAACTTAGCAGTGGCTAGAAGCTTAGCGGTCTATTGTAAAACTGGGGGTTAGTCTTCTGGTAAGTCATGACTATAACCTTAATGTCCAGTACTTCCTTGCATAGCACCTCAGAAGCAATTTGGTTCTGTTTTGAATACATTCGATAGCTTCCACGGTTGTTTGAATCTTATCTTTCTGATGTAATCAAGGGTCCCGGATTCGATTTTCACAAGGAACACACTTAACTTTAAATTCTAGATTTCTTCCTCAGGACATCATTTTCATTTAATGAAATTCAATGGAAAACACAGTTGTTTCACCTTGTTGAGGAATCTTTGGGTTACCAACCAGCCTGTATGTAGAACACAAATCATAGTAATCATAGTATATTTACTTTAAAGACTTCATTTTATTACCAATTAATGTTTTTCTGGAATCTGGTGGAATATGTCTCTTTCCATTTCAGATATTCTAATGTCAATTAATGCCTTTAGTTACAGTTTTTCATTTCACACAGTATTTTATTTATTCGATCTTTTTATCTGTAGTAGTTTTCACTTATTTAAGCTGTCATATTCGGATATCTATATGTTATATGTTTCCTAAATAAAAAAATAAAAATAAAAGATTATTATAAAATATGCAAAAAACTTATATTTGACACATTTATTTGTCTGAGTTCCACAGGATCTCAGTCTATTTTGGTTTTTTGGTCAATAAATAGATTGCTTTCAACCTGCAGTTAATTGCATTTTTTATGGGGAAAAATTTTTTTTTTTTTTTGTTTTTTTTTTTTTTTTTTTTCATTGCTTGTATTTTTTCCCCTTGTTTTCCATTTTCCCACTCTGTCAAACCTGGCCGTTTTCAAAGCGGGATTTTATGTAAAGCATGAGAGAAATTGTTGGAGTCGAGGCTTTATTGATAAGGGCTATTTTGAAGCTGATTGCAGTTTCGTGTATCATTTTTTTTTTGTTTCTGTTTTTTAAATATTTTTTTGTATCTTTTTTTTTTATTTCATTCCCTTCCCCTTCTGAAAAATGCTTTTCATCCAACTGATTGGTGACGAATTTCGGCCCAGGACAAAACGGGAGCTGAGAGGTGCCGATTTAGGGAGGGGTGTCAGGGGAATGAATACTATATAGTGAATCATGTCATTTGTACATTTTTCTTCATTTTTTATTTTCCGACTATTTTTTTTAGAAAATTCTTTCTTTCTTTTCTTTTGTTTTTTTTTTATTACGCGATGAAAAACAAAGTTTTGGGAGGATTGAAATTTACAATGTTCATGTATACGTATGTGGCATGTATTCACGTTTGTGTTGTATGTTTGTGTCTGTGTGCGTGAAATAAGAGGGGAAGGAGTAAAGGGGGTGGGTGGGTGGAAATGCGTATGTGCATGTGACTGCTGGTGTACCCCCCTGCATTCGTAGTTATAAATGTGAACTCTGTGGATATCAATTTAGTTCGTGTGTTGTTGGAAGAGGGAGGGGCTAAGCGGGTGAGTATATGTGTGACGTATGCATGTGTATATATACATACATATATGTGTGTAAGAGAATTTCTGTATGTGTGTGAGTTTGTATGTGTGAAACTGAGTGAGTGAGTGCATATATGTACGAATGTATGAAAGTGTGTGTGTGTAGGTTGGGTTGCCTGGCTGGCAGGCGGGAAAAAGGGGGTGTGTGTTGTGTTGAGTAGGATGAGGGGGAGATGCTTTTGGGTGGGGATTTACTGCACCGAGTGATGCTGACAATCATTTTGTGATGAGTAGCCTTCGTTTGGTGGCCAGTGCATGTATGCAGTCACAACGAGCCAGTGACTATTCACCGGTTCAACTAAACTAGCCATAGCCCTATAGATACAACACGGGCGGAAAGTGACTTATATACATACAAGCCACATACTCGTCCACACTTTATATAACTTAACGACATACACTGACACTTTTGCATTAGATACATACTTTCTATTGCTAAGTCATCACATGTGGACATCCCAATAAGGCAGGGACATTCATCTTTCTCCTCTCGTAACTTCGTCATCCTGGACATATTCAGGTAAGACCCCGTAGACATAATTTTTCTCCTAACCATACTCGCCCCCTTTGGCATATATAAAACAAAACATTCAGGATGGAAGACAAAAGCCAGCGATAGAAAATTGACGAGTTTCTCTCAAGTTATAGTAAGATAAAATCACGTTGAAAATAATTCTCATATTCTCCGTGTTTATTTCATAAAACCAAACATGTGAAGTTTTGGAGTTTCATCTCCCGACCTCTCCTTCAATGAACACGTGATGTCTGAAAGTCTGCGTTGTGCATCTCATTCGACAATTCGTCACGGATGTGCGTGTTATGTGCGTGTATTATCTGCATATATAAACGTGCGTGTGTATGTGTGCTGTATGTATATGTGTAATGAAGGCATCAACGCATTTTATCAGAACCAACACGTCAGCTTTAACTTCGTCAACGCTTCTCCTCGTATGTTGCCGTAGGTTATAATATAACCTTATACGATATTATCATATTTTTGTTATATCGGCTGTTAACAATTATACAATTATATTTTTCACCGTATTCAGCTTTTGTTTCAAGATTAATGTGGATGTACACTCAACTAAATTAAACCATTGAATTCACATAATTTTAACTTTTAATTTTCTTACAAGTGATTGCCCATTTATTATCATCATTTAGATTTCTACTAAGTTGTGCAAATTCAGAGCTGAGTTAAAGAAAAGAAAATGTTTTCTATAATTTGAAACTGTGTTATTTTTTTTCTGTTTTGAATATTGAAATGAATCTCCAATGTGTACAGGTGCGTGTGGAATTAATCTTATCGCATATCGTTCAGATGAGAATTATTAATCCGCTGTTTCTGTGATGCTTACCGTGGTTGTTTGAATGAAGAAATAGAATTGTCGTTGCCTGACGCTTAGATACCTTTAAGATCGTTTTTTAAATATATTTCATAAGTTACATTTTCTTAGCGAAAAGAAATGTGATTTGAAGAAGAGAAAAAATCAGAGAGAAAAAAGTGCAGAGTAGCAGTTGGCAGTAGATAGGTACGTAAGTAGTACTAGACTACTATCCGTAGTAGTTCCTAAGCTTAACGTCTCTAAAATCTCTACGTTCCATTGAGAACAAGACCACGTGCTACTTGGTGCTTTCGTCAATTGCCACCAGATTTCGCACGGTTCCCTCTACTACTCCTCGCCGCTTTCTATCACTTGAGGAGCGCTCGGTCAAAGGGAGATGTGCTCTCCGCATGCTTGTGTGACTACCCTGCGCTATACACACGTTGTTTTCTCCCGCGTGGGGGATTCATGAGAACTCTTGCAGACAAACATATACGGCTTGAACAAATGCTGTATGATAAATGCAGCAAGAACAGGTCCTGTCTGTTTCTTTTTTCTAACTCTTTAGCACCGAAAGAAATGCAAAGATTTTATTTAGAAGATTTTGGATCTTTGAATTTCTTTTCACAAGAACTATTGACAGCTCTACATATTTAAGACAAAACATTAGCGTTTCCGATGAGTGTTTGCTCTTCTTTTCACTACATGCAATTTAGAAACTTCTATCGGAATACATCTTATCATATAACTTTTTCTTCATTTTGGTGATTCTTCAGTGCACGGCCATATCACATCAAGATAGTCGTGTTAAAGTTACTTTTCTGCTTTCTATTCTTAAAAAAAAATCTAGGGTGTACCAGAGTTGTTATTGTTCTTGGGGTAATCTTTGTCAAATCTTTTACTTGTTTTTTTTTCTCTTTAAAATCGCTCTTTCGTTTCGGTATTAGCGCTGTCGTTCTGCACAGACTCATTATGGGCAACAGGTACATAGAAGGGGAGGAGGCAAGCTAACGAACGTGCTTTGCTGGAATATCAGGCATTCTTTTATGAGTCATTCCTAACGATAGTACAAGGTAGGCAGTTACTACCACTTATATGATCTTCGGTTTAGAAGTCCTGGTCACTTTGATTAGACAAGAAGATATTAACAGGAAGGCACATAGCGTATGACTTCTTGTCTTCGTGACGTGATTGATCCATATTTTCGAAAGGAATTTCTACAAGAAAATAACTAATAATTAACAACTTTTATTGTTCGAAATATATTAATTAAATGCTAAGTTTTAAATCTTGTCTTCATTACTGTTAATGTCTTATATTATTTGAAAAAGCGGAAGTAGAATTACAGCAAGATCAAGGCGCGTGGGTGTGGGGTTCTCAGTTCGATCCCGGGTCGTGCCATGTGGGCCGTTTATGGTAAAATATTTGGATGCTACGAAAGTCTATAAATATTAGGGTGATGCAATTCAAAGTCAAACATACTTTAAGGAATGAAATATCGATATACTTGAACTACCATAACTTCATGAAAATAGGAAAAAGATATAAATTGAGAATAAAAAATCAATTCCTTTATTATATATATATTATTATCTACAGTTGTCAATCCAGTCAGTTTAAGGTTTTGATTTACAATAATAATATGGAAATCACGTTTGCACATTACAATTGAAAAACTTCTCATACGGTTCGTACAAACGTCTTTGATAGTTGTTGGCTCCTCATTCGGTTTCGTGTACTACCGTCATTAACAGAAATTGTACTTGTTCGTTCGGTTTGATCTGGTTACCTGTAGGAAGCTTTCTTTTTCACCTCAAAGCAGTTCAGTAAAATTTTTGGTATTTCGTATTATTTGCTGCGCTAGAGACAAATATCGTGTACCATAATTATTGCTTATTTCTACAACAAATTATTAGTTTTACGCAGTTCCTTCCTTAACTGCGACAGAGTGAAAATATAGTTACATATTGAACCTTCGCACTAGAGCGTTACAGGTTTCTTCCCTTACACAATAATTCGATTTGTACCTATCAGTTAGGAAAAACGTTCACTTGTTTTGTGGCAGTAGAATTATTATCGCACAGAGCTATATAATTATCTCTTTGCAGTTTCATTTGAGATTTTATTTTGTTAGATTGGCATGATGTGCTGCATTATTAGTCGTTCGAGGATAGGTGATGTGGGCTTCCGCGTTCGGTGGAGGTAATTTGTTAGTAACGAAAATTCGTTGACTAATTACTGAAGTGTGGTGTTATCGTCTACGTATGGTACAGCCAGACAAGTAATATACATAAACGCTCATATTATGCTGTAACTTATTATTTATTTTTTTCGTGATCGTATGTAATACGAATTTGTTGAAACTCGGAGAGTAAGATAGATGATATTTAAAATGACTTATCTCCTTTTACATTGTATAAACTCTCCCGTGCTTAATTCATATTACTTGTTCTAAACACAAAATTTTGTTTTGTGCACTCTTTTGAATTATTCCTTTGCTATTGGCCAGATAGAACTTTATTTTTGTGTAAGTAAGAATATATTTATCACCTCTCCTCTATATCTGTACGCTACACTAATGCAAAAAATATAGCTATTCCGGAAACATAGCACTTAAGTTTTAATTTGTATTTATAGGGCACACAGGTCACCAGACCTAAGCTCGCTTGAAATGTAGAGGGCTAAGGTATAAGATTGGGCTCATAAATGTACGTTAAATACGTATAAAAAAAGTGTTATATTCTCTGGATACATTTTTTCGTGTGTATACAAATATATCTATGTGGCAACCTTATTTTTCCACTCAATTGTCTGTCTCCGCTTCACTCAATCAGACATCTAAATGTAAGAAATTAATCTTAATTGACGAACAACTAGGTAACGCGTTGTTGTTTTACTAACACTGCAACTTAATTATCACAGTAAAGAATTTCTAAAAGCCAGCAGATATATATTTATAGTGCTGGATTAATGTAATTCATTTAAATTCACTGGACATATTTTCGTGATTTTCTATGCAGTGTAAGTCACGCCACGCTGAGTTTACTGTTTCTATTTAGAAAAAGAACCAGAAATCACCTACAATCCGAGAACTCCTGATTTGTATACATGTAGTTACAATTGCGTAATTTGGTGCAGAAAAGCGTAAAATTACATACTTCCTGTCATTTTAGATAATAGAGTAGTTATAAACGTCTTTGCCGAGCAAAGAAGTTATATTAACGCAGCAACAGCAATCAAGTAGTTTGACGTAGAAGGTGGCAACTTCCTGTTCTTTGCATTTGTCTCTTGGAAATTTTTATGCAGCATAGATCTGTCAATAAATTTATCTGTTTCTTCAGGAGCTTAGAAAACATGCGAGCGCGTAAAGTTGGTGCGTTTACTCACTGCCTGTAGCATGGCTGAGAGGCGGAGACTTGAGCGCTGAGATAGCATGTCGTGACACGTGAGCTGGCGAGGATCATCCGTGTTGGTCATGTGTTTATCTCCGTATTGTATTATGCGTTGCATTACGCTACTTGAAAGGTTAATGGGTTCAATCATCATGCAGTTAGAACCCTTATTACATAATTTTGAAGGAATTCACTAAAATTATAATTAGGAATTTTTATTTTTATTTCATTTATGATTCATTGATTTTACTCCTTTTGTTAGATTATGTATATTTAATTCTTTCCTTTTATAATGATCTATTTCGTGTTCCGATACAAAAATCTTTTGCGTTCAAGTTGTTCCTTTCCGTATGATCTATTATTTTACCGTATTAGAGGGGTGGCTTAATTGAAGTTCACTTATTAATCATAAACGTCTGTTTTGGATACTTCGTAATATATTTATTGAATATTCTTATCAAAGTATAGTTGCCAGTTCGGGTTAGTATATATAAGTGAACCACCTGTAAAAATAACAATAAGAAGAAAATCTGAGAAGTGCGAACATATGTTTCTCAGGAAATTTTTAACACTTTCGCGACGGAACCCTTATGGACACGAAAAATACAGCAGACGCAGTTTTTTCTACTCTTTGAATAATGACAGATTTCAGTAGAATAACGGTAGACGCATAAAGCACACATTATATAAATTTTAAGAACGTCCTTTACGTCATAGAAAGTAATACTCTAGTTCCGTCAGCCTGAAATATTACGCTGCTCGGGTTATGCTCGGGTTTAGTCGTGAAAGTGTTTTAAATATTACAATTTATTCTGAAGTACAATTCAGATATGCTGTAATCTACTGAGTTAATTTCTCAGCTACCAATAAATAGTGTAATACTCTTTCCGAAAAATATTTTTATTTAGAATATTGAGTCCACTATGTTACATAATTCCGTGTAATTTTCAAATCTTGCATTTTAAGAAATTAACAGAAAATTTACCAAACATGTAATAATGTTCAACACAGATCAGCAACTAATGAGAGAAGCATCTTCGTACGTTTTGTATGGTAAACACAGCAAAAAAGTTTTGTATAATTTTGGAAGTTCTTGAATTCTAGAAGTACATAAATTTGAAGTTCTCTCGTGTGACTAGGGCTTTTGTTTACATCAATGTTAACAGCTGAAATGAGAACGTTCGCTTATACTTCCACTTGGCGGTACAAATTTTCAAGGCTTACAAAAGTTATCCCACAAGATTTATAAGCAAGAGTTCTCATCGACAAAAACTGTCTTTCAAATCAAGAAGCCAAAACGCAAATTTTCGACACAGGAGAAAAGCACCTTGAAAATATTTGTGCCCATAGCCCTTGTTATAAAGAATATAATAGTTATAAAGCATTAATATTTCGCT
>JAGDQP010018246.1:0-22306 GCA_022664845.1 Lepisma saccharinum
GCTTAAAACTAGCGAGTTTCTTTCCAATGAGCAACAAATCCCTAAAATTGTATGTTTCTCTCTCAAAGAGTACCTAAAGTCAAGAATATATATATATATATATAAGGCCTGAATTTACCTTAGGTGTAGGCGATTTACCTTCAGATGGAAAGCAAACCCCACTAGCTTCATTTTCATAATATTGTGTCCTTGATATATTTAGTAGACATACTGGTAAATGACCAGATTTTCGTAACAAACGTACGCCAGATTTTAGCAGGTCAATCTTAAACAGTCAGTTGTTTCACATTTCGGCACAGAACGTTGATAAAAACAGATATTGTCACACAAATATATATGGCAATATGGTGTCTACTAAGCACAAGTTCCATCCCAGTCCGCTTTGTCCATTTTATCTCCATCCAAGTGAAAACGCTTTTGAGAAACGTTGTTGCTTTTCTATTGTGCTTGTGAAGTTCGTGTACGCCTGCCTTGCTATTATATAATTTAAGTATTTTCTACTTTTTTTTACCGTAAGGATTTTATATAAGGACTTCCCAAACCTTCACACTTCTCAAACCTTTCACCTGGCTTCGCTATATCGACGATATTTTCTTGATCTGGATCCACGGACAAGAGTCTCTGGAAACATTTCTGCAAAACCACAACTACACCTTCCCCGTCAAGTTCATCTGAACCTTCTCGAGGGAATAAATAATTTTCCTTGATGTGGATGTCTGGCTCAAGAACAATCGACTTGAGACAGGCGTTCACATCAAACCTTACCAAGAGTATGCAGTATCTCCATTTTAACAGCTCCCATTCATACCATGCCAAACGCTCTCTTGCTGTCCGGGGTTCCCGCATCTGGTGATCTGATCCACAACTATTTCAGTACTTTCTCCTCAGCTCTCACTGACCGTGGATATCCCAAACACCTCATCCGTAAAAAACGACCTTGCCCGTAATCACCCCAACTCTAACCGAACTCCCCGCGAAGGTCCCTCCGCTCATAATCTTCTCACTCAGTACCACCCCAACCTTCAGGCCCTTCAAAAGCACCTCGAACTGGATCACTCCATATTCAGTAGGTCACCTGAAACTGAAAGAGTTTTCCCGTCGTGCCCCAAAATAGTCTACTGCAGACCTCCGAATCTCAACACGATTCTCACCAGAACTGGACCAATCCCGCCTCCTCCTCCCAAACCTGGCAAGTACTATAGACCTCGTTGCAAAACCTATCCTATTTTTGATCCCAGTCTCTCCTTCGTACATCCTGTCACTCACAAGACGTACTCTTTTTGACACTCTGGCAGTTGCATATCTTCCAACCTCGTTTATCTCCTAATCTGTAACTTACGTTGGCGAAACCCAAACTCCTTTAACAATCTGCATCAACAACCATCGCTACTCCTGCAAATATCAACTTCCGCACCTCCCCATACCTGAACACACTTATCACCTTTGACAAAACCTTTCGAGTCAGAACCCTGCCAGAAAGAGATCAGAATTGACGAACATCTTTATTCTTTCCGCCAACCACGAACCCGGCCTCAACTGCCTTTAATTCCCTGCAGTCAAAATAGGAGGTGTGAGATTCGGTGTGTAAGGAGACTGGGGTATCCGGTTTGTTGATAGTGCCGAAGTGACGATGGTTGTTAATAGTTCAAATTTCATCTGTATCTTTACTGGAAAGTTGCTAGGTTTGTTGGATTTTTTCGTTTTTGTTTTTCAAGGAATTGGCTGCAAACAATTTCGTTGTTGCTTATCAGATCTGGAGAACACTTATTTTCTGTTGAATTCTTTTTATGTTTGGATTAACCGTACAGATGGTTTTATACACCTTCAAATTCTACTTACATAGGAAATATCCCACATACTTAATGTTTACGGAAAGATTTCACGTAAAACATTAGAAACAGGCGCGAAGCTTAACGTGCTTCAGGCAACGCGTTTCGAAGAGTGAGATGCTGCCTTTTCCCAGTTCTCTATGTCTCAGAATACTACTAAATTTTAAGGTAGGTACACCAGTACAGTGTTGCAAATATACTGTACTGCAATGTTGTGTACCCCATCCTAACCATTATTTTCTAAGTTCCTCAGTCCAACCAGGTGAATGCCAGTTATTTCAATAGATCCTCTGGCTGCTTTTTGTACCATGCCTTCTCCCACAAGTATAACAAAGTATACGACTTGGCGGCCTGTAGTATAAGGCGCTGTCAATCTTCAAATTTTTGAAGTGTAGTGCATGTATTGTACATGAACTATATTTTTGCTTTAGGATGAACTCTTCAGCTTTCGCTTAACAGTCTGCTAGAACAGTATTTAATAAGTTGGTTCGTTAGTACAACACTAGCTGATTTGCCCGCCCGTTGGTGCGGTGTGAATAAAATACGTTGTTACCTCCCTCCATGCTGATGGCTGAACTTCGGCTTAAACGGCATCGGGGGTGTTATATTCATCCCAGCGACCCCGAAAACTGTGGATTCGGCACTAATATGAATTGTTTTCTACTATTTTTACATGTCACCCTTTCCCACCCCACCCCTCCCTAGGATGTGTTACCTAAGATAGCCGCTGTTAGCGAGTTGATAGTCATGCCAAATTTGACCACTTGGAGGTAGTCAACTCCCCGAACAAGATTGTAGTGTGGATTGCCACGTGCTTGGCTTTTTGTTATTACCACAGCCTCGATTATCTCTGAAGATAATAATTTTAGAATCAAAGTTATATGATAACTTCCCAGTTCGGTCAAGCACTTTCTGCGTGATGCTCACGCAAACATACTCACTTTCAATTTTATGTATGGAGAAGATTATGTACTTGGTTTTCTTATCTGTTTCGGATATAGAGGTATTGACAGTTGATGGAAGTTAGATACAAAAATCCGGCCTACATAAAACTGACTTACGTAAAGGGTTGTGGAACGAACTAATTATGTAGGTCGGAAATCGTCTGTTGAAGAAAGATTTCATCTCCGTTGTTAGTGTTGAAATAAAAATTAATACATTAAATCTATAATATTGTTCAACAAGGAAAGTTGTTCTGATGCAAAGCGTATAGGACTGACGACTATGTGACGCCTATAGATACATTCTAACGTGCCTTCGGGCTTATAGTGTGTATTGAAAATTGTTTTTAGCCTTTTCATCCTTTTTATTGAAATGTTGAAAGACAGTTTTGTTACGTAAGATTTGCTTTTTAAAATCATATTTCGTTGTCTAAACCGTTTACGTATTAGATTAACAGTGCAATATCTGATGTCTTGTTGGTCGGTGTGGATTCTAAGTTTGTGGCTAAAGTGTAGAGAATTGGATAGTCAGACCAACAGACCACACCTGTGCCCCAATTCCTCCACTCGACAGAGTCGGGCGTTCTACGACGATGCGATAATGCCCGGATAGTCTTCCCCGCCCGGAAAGTCACGGAATGAGATTTAGGTCACGGAATTCACGGGAAATTTTCGAATTTTATTGCTTGGTTCCCGTAATACGTTTTTAGAACTGTCGTAAATGTTTCATTTTTGCCACGAGTGTCTGTTGCTAACATTCTCCCGTATTTAGGGAAGAGCGTTTATTTCCTCGTATTGGTCAGTCGCGTGGAACCAGAACCAATGACAACGAATAGCTTCCTTTACTGGTTTCCAAATTCCAAGTGTCAACCCAGTAGTAGCCAGAAACGTCAAGCAAGGATTCGTAAGCTAATGAAAAAGAGGGTGGAAGGTTACAACTTTTGGGCTGTCAAGGTACCCGAAAAGTCTCCGACTTTCGATGTGGCTTTCTGGTAGACTCCCTGTAGTGCAGTGTCCCTCAGACAACAGTAAGCATAAATGAAACAGTGGAAATTGGAGGAAGGGAACTAATTTTATTTCCTTAGGTCAAAGAGACCTGGCTGATACTACTATTTAGATTAAAAGGAAAAGAAAAAAGTACCCCCTGTACATCGCTCCAAATATTCTCGACTAGCGGCACGAGGTGAGGTGAGGTGGGGTGGTCAGTTCCACGCTCGACCGCCATTACCTCCCAAGGTGACCAGGAATACCAAGGATACTCTTGTACTCACTTTGATAGGTACTGAGTGGACCTCAGAGCGGCAGGCATGGGAGCACTGAAGAAAAGTCTCCAAGGAGAACCTTTAATTATTTTTACAGCAAGAATTTACTTCTATTGGCTTATCCCATAAGTAATGTCGTATGTGCAATGGCCGCTGCTATGACCCTACCTGACGAGCGAATAGTGAAGTAGACGGTACGTGCCGTAGCTGAGTCATATAGGGTACGCTTGATTGTGCAGCATTGTGTAGAATGAGAACGGTCTACTCCACGTTTTGGAAGTGTGGCTTGTGTTTGATCTTGGCAGTGTAGGAGGACCACATACGGCATGTCATGCTGTATGATTTTGACCATGGACATCCAGCCAGTACAGCGACACGAAAGATCAATATCGTATACGATCAGGGTGCTGTGGATGTGCGAAAGTGCCAGAAGTGGTTCCAGAGGTTGCGGTCTGGGCACACCAGCCTCACCGATAAGCTACTAGAAGGGAGACCTGTGCAGCTGGACAACGATGCCCTGCGACCAGCGGTGGAGTCAAATGTTGAAGAACTGGCCAACAAACTCCATGTCACCCATTCATCGTCATCTGCAGAACCTTGGGTACGTGTCGAAACTCGGAAAATGGATATCCCATGCGTTAACACCTCAACAGAAGCAACAGCGAGTTGACATCTCCCTGCGAACCCGTCACAGACATGAGCCATTGCTGGACAGAATGGTGACAGGGAATAAAAAGTGGGTCCTGTACCATAACATTACATGCAAACGGCAGTGGGTACTTAAAGGGGACCGCAGGAACTGTGGGAAAACAGAATCTTCACCTCTGCTAAATAATGTTGAATGGTGGGATATCCGTAGGATAATCCATGTTGAGCTCTTGCCATGCAACCAGACCATCATTGCAGATGTCTACTGCCAGCAGCTTGAACGCCTACGGACTGCATTGTTGGAGAAACGTCCTGTTCTGGTTAATCGCAAGGGTGTGCTCATCCACGGTTATAACGCGCGCCCACACACGGTTAAGAAGGACCTGTGTGCTAAGATCGAGGAATGGGAGAAACTTCCCCACCCGGCGTTTTCACCAGATCTTGTACCAACTGCTGTCCTTTTTTTTTGGCAGTCTGCAAAACCACTTTTCCGGAAAACACTGCAAAATGAGGATGACGTGCGACGACGTGACCTAGTTCTTTGTCTCCAAAACCGGTGACTTCTTTCAGCGGGGATTCAACAACTGGATGACAGGTGGCAGAGTGTTGTGGAGTCTGATGGAGACTATTTTCCTGACTAGCGGTAGTGTTACAGATAAGTTATCGTTCTTTTCCTCACAGTGCAAAAATATGATATATGGGATAAGCTGCTGATATTTTTTAAAGAGACATAACGCCCTTGCTAGCCACTGAAATGACTAACACACATTATAGGGTTACCCACGTTCTTTATAGGGAAAGAATGTATAGGTGCGGAGGATGTTCGGGATTTGGGGGTAAAGGGGGGTTAGAAAACTTTATTTGTTCTTTATTTTATTCTATTCATTTAACATGGGCATTATAAGCATATATCTGGCTTAAGGATCTATGATGATGGCTAATGAGTAGTGGAAATGAAGTGCAATTTCACACCACAAACATTAAGACGTACAGGTCAGAATGAATCGTCTTGCCCAGGGCACGATGGTTGACGGGTAAGCCCTAGTTGGATACTGATGGAGATAGTGCTGTTATTGGGTGGAAATTATATTTCAGCATGTATGTATGTTGTTATACTGTGGTTTCGAGTGGGTGGTGTGGACATAAATGAAGGGACCTGAGTATGTTAGTTAAAGGTTGATGGTCAGGAATGTACGTTCTGCTAACTGAAGTTGGGTTAGGGCACTGGATCTTCGGAAGGAGTAGAGGTTTTGTAGGGTAATGGTGGTAAGGAAACTGATCTTTGGTAATGGGTTGTGAAGAGAAAAATATGGATGGGTTATGGGGTTTGGGTTCTGGAGGTCGGAGTGGTAATACTAATCCGGTATTTTCAGGGGTAGGTCCTGGTCGGTTTTTGCATTTAAAGCTGTATGTTGGGTGCTGTTTGCCGCAGATGTTGCATTTGGGTGGTTGGTTTAGGTTAGAACGGTCTTTGGTAGTGTGTTGGCCAGTGCAGTAACCACATTTAGGTGTTTTCGCACAGCCGTTATAGGTTTGGTAGTGTTCACATCTTGTGGGTAGAGGAGGTTGGGAACGAGAAGGTTCAACACGGTATCGCTTTCTGTAAATGTAAGTAAGTTTATAATCGTCTGTGAATGAGATGTTAGGATGCGTACCATGTAAGTAGGTGTTCCGGTTTGGGTTTTTATCCTGATGCATTTTATGAGAATATGACCATCGGTTGAGAGTTCCTGCTGGATTTCATCGTCTGTTAAGTCCGGTTCTACTCCTTGTATAACAACGGAAATCATTGGTGGTCTTCGTGGAGATGGCTGGTGTTTTTGATGTGGAGTGTCGAGTCTGGTGAATTGTGCTGATGGTCCAAAGATTTCTACACTATGATTGTTTCTGAATTTTATGGCTGGTGATGAAGATGGTGGTGATCGTCTAGAACTGCCATTGGTTGATGATGTCTGTGTGTTAGTGCTGCGTTTTTGTTTGCTTTGTGGTTTTGCTTTTATGGTTGAGGAATAAGATGGTGGATCTTGGTACGGTGTGCCAGATACTTGTTGAGGTAGACAATGTCGTCCTTGCTGTTGTTCTTGATTAGAAATTATGAACAGTGAGCTAACAACTGTCAACAGAATGAGAAATGTGCAGACATGTGCCAGTTCAGTCACTGAAGTGACTCTTAACGGTGTAGCTGTTGTGATAGATGATTGGGAGATGTTAATCAGTCTGTGCTATGACTTATTATCAGTCTCTGATCATTCTAACTCGCACCCTCCGACACTGAGAAATTTCGTCAATCCCAATGGAATCGTACACGTACTTGTCTCGCTCGTGCGTATCAATACACGAGGTTCTCGGTGGTATGCTAACGAAATCTGGCTAGATTAGGTTAAGTTATGCGATGACTGAAACACTGTTTCAGTATATGGTGTATCTTCTCACAAATATAACTAAAGCATATACATGAAATTAAGGAATAACAATATAAATATGAGCTTTAAAAAGTTCTAAACATGTCCAATTAACATACATATTGTCGAAATCCAATTAATATTAATTTGAATCTTTTTCCACTAAATATGAGCATTGAAAACTGTTGTAAATGAAAACTGTGCTACCATCTATTGAATACAAAATCAAGCATCACTTGTAATTGTTTATATTGGTTTATGAATGTTCGTTGTTTCAGTTTAATTATAGCTTATTTAGTTAAGAAGATTGAGATGATTAGTTTTAATTTTATTTACTTCGTTGCTAAACAACGTTTTTCTTAATAATCTTCATTGTGATATAACACAAATTAACACATCAGTATCAAAACATATGCACACTATATTTCCTTATGTCATCATCAAACTCAGTCAATATAACGAAGTCACTAATAGTACATTATTATTATATTTTATGAGTGTGGTGTACTCCGCCACATATTATTCTAATGTATAATGACTGATTTTATTTCTGGAAATTTTTAAAGCTAAATCAAATTATAGTTGTTTACATTTCTATGAGTAAATGTTGATCCTACGAAATGGCTGGAGTAGGAAGTTATAGATCAGTCACTTTTGACGAAAAAAAAAAAACTTTTGTTTTTATAGGAAGCCGTGAACATGAATCTAATCATAAGGTGCCCTTTATTTCTAGGTACTTTCCATAGATATTCCCTCCAATAATGACATGGAGGTAACGAAGTTTGTGTGTCTTCTACTTTTTTCTTTTTTTTTTTTTTTTAACAATAGAGACCAAAATATTTTTCATTATGCAGTAGTAATTCGTGTTATTTTCATAACTCACATTTAGCATTCTTACTAATTCTAATTGACCTTTATTTTCAGGTCATTGAAAGATACTGCTGCTCTTTCTAAGCGTATTTCGAAGCTATTTCAGATCTTTTTCTGTATATGCGATGTTAGTAATATATTGTGTGTTTGTCACGATATATTCTACAGCCATACAAACTACATTAATTTATGTTCATAATTCTGTAAATTGTGTTCCTTTTCCGCTTATACTAATACGGCCTTCTGTTATTTACTTACAGAAAATTTAGCATTGAAAGAAAAACGATGAATTTAAAAATACCATATTACGTCAAAGAAAATTTTCATACAGAGTACCAAGGAAGTTTAAGACGCCTTGAAGCTGCGGTAGAGGAAGAATATGTTACAAATTTACGACACTCTTGTTTTAGAGAAAAGAACTATCGTAAGTATTCAGAATAGAATTTTCTGTTCCCTTTTGGAGAGTTATAAATATGTAATTCTATAAACGCAGATAAACTTCCCTTGAGAAGTGGAGATGATAAAAAGTAACCTAGGATATTATACTGAAAGTCACCACATTGTTATATGCATGGTGGGCCTAACGTAAAAGACTTCCCATAAAGAATTAATTGTAATCGGCTAGGTTAGATACATCAACCGGTTAGGGAAAGATAAATTTCTGCAATGAGTATTATTCTTTGGAAGCTCGTTATTTCTCCTTGTCTTTTGCCATGCTGTGTACTAACATTTTGATTTAATATGATTTGAGTAACACTTTGATAGAGCGAAATATATCAGTCCTTTATACTTTGAATTTCTCACATTGTCCAGGACCGTGACTTTCCAAACTGCATTTAAGTGAGTCTGATCTGGCAGGGAGGGATGAAAGAAAGAGACTTAACTAAATGAGAGTGTGTACAAGAAGTTAAGAGTTAATGGAAACATCTGAACATATTGAATTGAGGAGCGAATTTAGGTTGAGTTGTAGTTTCACTGATAAATCTATACGTGGGGGATGGTAATGTGGTAGGTGCGCAGAAAGAGATGTTCATAGTACTGCGTGTTTTAAAGGTGGAAACACTTCCATATTCTTAGTATAAAATAACTGTTAGTGATACATAAAATATCGTGCATCATTTGTTAGCAGAGATTTCAAGGCTGTATTTGGTATTCTAGACATACGGAGCTTTATTAAACTGTAGATGTAGATTAGTACATTTTGTGCAAAAGTTACAGAAGAAAGTTAGTCTGAAAAGTTTTAGCATTTGACACTGTTCTCTATTGTAGAGCCACTGTGTGGAATAAAATTATGTAGATTAACGTTTTATAAAGTATGCAAACAGTTGAAACTGTATATTTGCGTTTGATAGAAAATGCATTTTAGTTTTTGGAGGAAAAAAAAAATGTAATAACCACACAAAAAAATAAATGCGAGGATGGGTAGCAGTGAGGTGAAATGGAGGTAGCCACTAAAATAAATAATTATATATTTGAGTTTTTGTGTGTGTGTTTTCGCGTTTAACTGCATCAAAAATGACTTAAATATAATTTCCTTATATCTTAATTTTAACTTATACTGTATATATAAAATTATATAATACATTAAATATGAAAGTTAAATGTGAATTTATGCACGTAAATTCCTTTAGGACACTACGTAAGTACAATTCATTTCCTGTCTATTAATATTGAACCTATTATATTGCCTATCCCGCGTATTCCTATATGTACTGTAATATATATAATTCACAGCCATGTTCAATCCACTACTGGATGATTCCTCTTCTGGATGAAGGAGTTGGTCTTCTGCTCCCACGCTGACCAGATCTGTTGGGAGAGGAGAGCCGAAGCTTTCAGCTGTGATCGCCACTATCTTTTATTCACAGCAGCTCCCCAATTGGATCACGATGCATGGCAGAGTCGGGAATTGAACCCGGGACCCCACGGTCAGCAGTCAGCGACGGTAACCACTAGACCAGCTATAACTTCCGCACCTCCCCGTACTATCAGGGCTGCACCTTTCGAGTCAGAATCCTGAAAATTGTGAACCCTGACTGACGTGCTACAGTTAGAAAGAGATGGAAGCAAACGTACATCTCTATCCTTTCCGCCAACCATAAACCCAGCCTCAACTGCCTGTAACTCTGTGTAGCGTAGTGTCTTCTTCTTCGTTCCGTCTCTAGTTGCACTTTTATTCTATTTTTCAATTTTGTTTCTTGGTCCCTTTCCCCTTCATTTTTTATTATTCGTATTATTTCCCCCTCCCCTCCAATTCTTTACCCTCTTATTTCTTCAGGAAACCCCTTACCTGCTCCTAGTGACCTTTACACTTTTTTCTCCATTTGGTGTTTTCTCCGACCCATCTAGTCCTTTTCCCGCCTCCATAACCTGGCCACACTGTCACCCAGCATCAGATGGCAAAATGGTGTATACTTAACACAAGTCCCGTTCCTGTCCGCTGTGTCCATTTTCTCTCCTACCATGCGAAAACGCTTTTGCAAAACGTAACCGCTATTCTTTTGTGTTTGTGAAGTTCTTGTACACGTGTCTTCGTATTCTAACATATAAGTACCTTTTTTTACCATCTTATATATTTTATATATCATTAACTCTGGAAAATAATTAGGTTATCTGGGAAAACAAATTTGGAATTTTCGTGGGAATCATGCACTGCAAACTCTCAATATAAGAACTTTCGTCATTCGTAGATCAACTTGATAGTCAAACTTCTGGGACATTCGACCCCAACATATTTCTGTTTATGAATCAAATACAGCAATGATAGATAGTCTTGTGGCCGAGATGAGACATACACGTAGTCTTTCTCCTCGTACTCCCAAACATAGTGGCAGGTGTGGTTGTCTGGGCTCAGGGGTGTGCTCCAAATAATTTTACGAAGGGTTCGAAACAAATATAACTATTTAACAAACAGTTCGCACGAGCCCCTCGACCATACCCCTGCCTATATTTCCAGAGTTTTTTTTTACATATGAAAAAAATGAACTTACTCGTAGTTATTCAACCCCATTTTCTCATAAATAGAACTGCAATTTCAAACCAACGCTGGTTTTTACCATATATTTTGCTCCTTTTTATTTTAAAGGTAAAAGAAAATATTAGAATGGGAACAATTGTAATAGATATAAGGTTATGCATGAGTACAAACATCTTTTCTCAGAACAGAAATTAACAGATTCACCTTCATTCTAGATTATGACTAAAAGACACGGAAAAAATCAATAACGGATAGAATCGCACGAGTAATCTATCTACATACTATATAGCCCCATGGTCACTGACTGACTGATTCACTCACTCATCCATATAAATTCACAGGCCAAACTACTGGAGCTTCCGGTTCGTTTAATCGTCCATTTGCAACCTGCTTTTTCCCAAACTCAATATGGCAAACACAAATCTGAAGTCCTTTTATGTGTATATCATCTCTAAATAAGAAAACATTTTCTAAAATTCGTTAATTTTTAACATGGGATTATATAGGAATTAGATACATTATGCATTAATCTCATAAATTATCTGCTTTACCTAATAAAATCATTCTTTATTTTATATCGATAGCTCATTTAAGCGCGAGATATTCAATAAAACTTTTCAACATCTTACATTGGTGACGTCACAACGTTATTCAGCGCATTGGACATATGCAGCTAGAATATGTATACATGTCCACTAATATCGTTATTCATTCTTTTCCTAACTCTGAATCTTCCAGCCAATCAGTAATGCTAAAAAAACATATCATGTGACAACTTTTCCAGTTGAGCGAGGGAGCTTTCGGTACACGTGTATTAACGATCATACAAAAGTACACTTGACCTACAAAATCGCGTTTTTAAGTGTTTATATCTCTGTCATTTTTCAAATGTCGAAATTTTCATGTTCGAAAAGGATCAATACTGGTATTAGAGATTAAGTTACTATCAACAATTTTTTTATGTGTGGCGTAAGTTTCGAGAACATTCACCCGAAAAAGCCGACACCGTTGGTTTTCTCAAATATATATATCCATCTTATATATTATATAGCCCCACGGACACTCACTGACTGACTGATTCACTCATCCATATAAATTCACAGGCCAAACTACCGGAGCTACAAACACCAAATTTGGTATGAAGGTGTAGAACCATGAGTAGGTAAAGGAAAAAATCCGACATTTTGGAAAAGTCGCCATCTTGGATCCCAAATGGCCGGCAAACCCATTGTTGTATAGAATATGGAGGCTAAACGGCTGGGGTTATAAGTACTACCATAATTAGTAAAACTAAACTACCATAATTAGTAGTTTAGAAAAAAAAAATGTTTTGGGAAAGTCGCCATCTTTGATTCAAAATGGCCGCCCAAAAATCATTTTTGACATCGTTTGAGCTAAAGCAATGAAATTTTATTTTTAGTTGTCTTTACGTGTAAGTCACGACAATATAATAAAACATTAAAAAAGTCGCCATCTTTAATCCAAAATGGCCGTCATAAAACACATTTTCTAAATCACTAAGTCTAGACAAACGAAACTTGGTATGAAGGTGTACCATGATAGGTAGGTCACAAAAATAGTGAAACACCCCCAAATGGGGCGCATCCCCCCCCGGTGGGTGGTATATTTGTAGCATGGAGTCTGCCAAAGAGTCTCTGTTTACGAAAAAGGTTGGGCGCATCCCCCCCAAACAAACATGTTGGGAGCGCAGCTCCCACGGGGGGCTGGGGGCAGCGCCCCCAGCTAAGCAAAGCGAGTCCATGTACTATATAGCCCCATGGTCACTGACTGATTCATTCATCCATATAAATTCACAGGCCAAACTACTGGAGCTACAAACACCAAATTTGGTATGAAGGTGTAGGACCATGAGTAGGTAAAGGAAAAAATCCAACATTTTGGAAAAGTCTCCATCTTGGATCCAAAATGGCCGCCAAACCCATTATTGTATAGAAAAGAGAGCCTAAACGGCTGGGGCTATTAAATTGAAATTTGGTATGAAGGTACATTATCGCTAGTAGGGTACGAAAATATTTTCAAATTTAGTAAAAGTTGCCATTTTGGATCCAAAATGGCCGCCAAACTCATTGTTGTATAGAATACACAGCCTAAACCGCTGGAACTACGACTAGGGCTATTGAAATGAAATTTGGTATGGTGGTACATTATCAATAGTAGGTTAATATAATAGTACACAATTTACCCAAAGACGCCATCTTGGATACAAAATGGCGGACCAAAAAATCAATTTTCCACACCGTTTGTGCTAGAGATTCGAAATTTGGCATTAAGGTGTATTATCGCCATTAGTTTAGGAAAATATTAAAAATTGGTGAGAAAGTAGCCATCTTGGATCCAAAGAGTCCGCCAAACCCATTGTTGTATAGAATACGCAGCCTAAACGGTTGGGGCTAATGTAATGAAATTTGGTATGGAGGTACATTATCCAAGATGACGGACATAAAAATCCATTTTCGACACCGTTTGAGCTAGAGATAACAAATTTGGCAGAAAGGTGCACTATGACAAGTAGTTTAGGAAAATATTACTACATTTTGGAAAAGTCTCCATCTTGGATTTAAAATGGCTGCCCGAAAACCCATTTTCCACAACGTTTGAGCTAGATAAATGAAATTTTACCTGAAGGTGTACCATTAGAAGTAGGTCACGATAATATAAGAAAACGTTCAAAAATCAAGTTGGATTCAAAATGGCCGCCCAAAAACCTAATTTCCAAACCTTTCAAGCTAATGAAACGAAATTTTGTATGAAGGTGTATTGCCAAGAGTGGGTTACAATAAATGGGGCACACCTCCCCTTTGAGGGCGCAGCCCCCCACCCCCGCCCCGTGGGAGGTTGCAGATACACACCATGGCGGTGTAGTCGTACAGAGATTTTGTTGAAGATAAAGGCCCCCCAACACCACAGAAGTTTGGGCGCATCGCCAAACGGCGGTCTGGGGGCGGCGCCCCCAGCTCGCAAAGCGCGTCCATATACTATATAGCTGCATGGTCACTCACTGACTAATCATCAAAATTCACATGCCAATCTACTGGAGCTAGAGACACCAAATTTGATATGAAGGTGTATGACCATGAGTAGATAAAGGAAAAAATCCGACATTTTGGATCGCAAAGGGCCGCCAAACCCATTGTTATATAGAATACACAGCCTAAACGGCTTGGGCTATTCAAATGAAATTTGGCGTGAATGTACAACATTACTATTAGGTTAGGAAAATATTACACAGTGTATTCAAAGACGCCATCTTGGATCCAAAATGGCAGCAAAAATCATTTTATACAATACAGCCTAAACCGCTGTGGCTACTCAAATGAAATTTGGTATGGAGGTACATTATTAATAGTAGGTAAATAAAATATTACACAATTTATCTAAAGACGCAATCTTGGATCCAAAATGGCGGACTTAAAAATCCATTTTCCACAACGTTTGAGCTAGAGATACGAAATTTAGCATAAGGATGTATCATAAGTAGTAGTTTTGGAAAATAATATTTTTGGGGGGAAAGTCGCCATCTTGGATTCAAAATGGCCGCGCAAATACCCATTTTCGCCACCGTTTTGAGGTAGAGAAATGAAATTTTATTTGAAGGTGTGCCTTCACGAGTAAGTCACGACAATATAATAAAATGTTAAAAGAGTCGCTATCTTTAATCCAAAATGGCCGCCCGAAAACCCATTTTCTAAACCACTAAGACGGCTGGTGCTATTGAAATGTAATTTGGTACGAAGGTACAGTATCACCATAGGTTATGAAAATATTACGAGATCTGTTCAAAGACGCCATCTTGCATCCAAAATGGCCGCCAAACTCATTGTTGTATAGAATTCACAGGCTACTGAAATGAAATTTGGTATGGAGGTACATTAACAATAGTAGGTTAATAAAATATTACACACACAATGTACCCTAAGACGCCATCTTGGATCCGAAATGGCGGACTTAAAAATCTTTTTTCCTCAACGTTTGAGCTAGAGAGACGAAATTTAGCATAAAGGTGTATCATAACTAGTAGTTTAGGAAAATAATACAAAATTTTGGGAAAGTCACCATCTTGGATTCGAAATGCCCGTCCAAAAAATCATTTTCGACACCGTTTGAGCTAGAGAAATGAAATTTTATTTAAAGGTCTACCTTCACAAGTAAGTCACGACAATATAATAAAACATCTTTAATCCAAAATGGCCGCCCGAAAACCCATTTAAAATCACTAAAGCTAGACAAACAAAATTTGGTATGACGGCGGTGGGTGGTATATTTGTACCATGGAGGCGGAGTCCGCCAGAGAGTCTCTGATTACGATAAAGGGGGCGCAGCTCCCCCTGCGAAGCAAAGCGAGTCCATATACTATATAGCCCCATGGACACTGATTCACTGACTCATCACAATTCACAGGCCAAACTACTGGAGATAGAAACACCAAATTTGGTACGAAGGTGTAGGGCCATGAGTAGGTAAAGGAAAAAACCTACATTTTGAAAAAGTCGCCATCTTGGATCCACAGTTTGTAACACACATGCTGTTTGCCAATGGACTGCTCGGCTGTGACACAACTTTAAGGCTGTTTTCAGTCGGTAAAGGTGAAGTGATTACATTGCAAAAAAATTGAAACTTCAGGAAACTTGCTTCTGTATTTTTGAATACCACTAGTTCAGAAGAAAAAGTAATCGCAGCTGGTGTGACAGCGATAGCCATGATATATGGGAAGAAAAAAGGAAGAAAGTTTGAATGATGTTTGCTTTTGAATTTTTACTCAGAAAGTAACAAAATCGTTAACTCAAGTAAAACCAGAGACTTTACCACCAACTCATGATGCATGTGCCTTTCGCTGTAAAAGAGTGTATCATCAGGTCAAGGCTTGGCTAGGAAATGATCGAAACCCGCTGCAGTGGGGGTGGCAAATAAGAGAGAAATTGCTGGTTCCAGTAAAATATTCTCAACCTCCAGCGTCTCTTTTCCTTCTTCGATTTATGAAATGCAGCAGTTCAACTACTCAACGTGCAACTCTGCAGTGTAGTTTCAAAAATCAGGGACTGTATTGCACTACAGGTTGCACAAACTGTGGTGGTGACAGTTGTTTTAACTCTGACTACTATCATGAGGTAGTAAGTGATGATGATTCTGAGACCTGATCTTCTCATTTAAACTGCGTTCTAAACGTGACATAGTGCTAATATAGGTGCAGCAAAAGCGTTCAGTTCAATTTATTAGACAGTTTTACTTTCAATATTTCATTCAAGCATCCTGTATCATTATTTTCTTTACAATTGTACTGTAATTGGGAAAATGTGTCTTCATTTCATTGTTGTCCCTGTGAATTTGAATCATCACTGTTATCATATTCTATTGTGTAGCTACGTTTTATGCTTAAAATGAAGATTCATGTAATCAGTGGCGCAACCACAGGGGGGGCATTGCCCCCCCCCCCCAACTCTGGCCAGACATCGATTTTGCGGAGGGCAAGAGGGGGGCAAACATAGGCTACATGTTACTTCTGAACCTCAACATTTAACGCTAAAACAGCTTTGAATTTTCGTTATACATGTTTTTATTCATTGTAAACAATTGTTTTAGTAATTATATATAGCTGAGAGCGAGACATGTATTTTTTTTCAACCAATCTTTATTTCCTTCTCACTTTTCCATAAGTCAAGAGTGCGGTTTCTTTGATTTATCATAGCATTGTTAAGCACAAAGAAGCCAAAGGAAAAAATAGTCTACTATTAAAAAAAATATACATATAAATTTTTAAAATATTTTATTATTCTCATCAATACAGAGACGAAAAAAGGAAATAGCTCAATCGTTCACATTTAATCCACTACAATAAACTTATTTTGATTGTAGCGCATAAGCTTCTGTCAATCTACCTGAAACAGTGGGTAGTAGTTAACTGGCTGGGAATATGTTCAGTCCTCATTCAAGTTCTCAACATTTCTTATTTTGATTTGGGTGAGTTTAGTTTAGACGGTGATGAAGCGACAGCAAACATTGTTTGAGCTATTAAAATTTAAAAGAAAGAACAGAGTTGTAGACAGAAACGGTAGAAACAAGTAAGTACGAACTCAATTTGTATAGCTACCAATCAAGTGTGTATCCATTCTAGTGGACGCCCGTAATGGAAAAGAGGGAGGGGGACATTCATTGCATTGCCCTACCTGGATTTTTGAAACTGTAAAATTGTAAAGGCTGGTACCAGGGACGGCGCCAGGGGGAACGTGCCCCCCCGTAAATTTTCCCTCGATCCCCTTGTGTTCCTCAGAAATTGTAGATGACATGTAATATTTTGTTTTATTATTACACAGTTTGTATTATGTTTGAATTGCCCACTGTGGGAAGTTAGCGCCTTTCTCACACAAGGGCTTTTGTGTTACACAACATTTCAATGCAGCTAATTTTTCATGGAGTTGTCGATACATTTGTTTTCCAATTGTAATCCATTATTTTTTTTATAAGGATTGCAAGAACTTTTAGTTTGTGCATCTTTTGTCCCCTCTTTTGAAGAAAATCCTGTTATCGTGCCAGTGGCGTGGTGGAAAGTTGCACCCCCTCGCAAAAGCAGAATATAAGGCCCCCGCAATATCAGAGTAAAGTGCCCCAGTCCAATCTTAGCACATTAACCTTAGAGGAAAGGGAGCCCCGAAAAAGAATGTCCCACGGCACCGCGGGGGCTATCATTACGCCCCTTGGTCGTGAATGTGTGTTTCTGATAATGTTCTCTCTGTGTGATATGTTTGTCAGTCACATCACTAGCTTAAAACAATTTGGTTAAACAATGCTTAGTTTTAACAGCGAACCACACCCTCATGGGCCAAGTTACTGGGGGGTATGGGGAGATTTACTCCGAACTTTCTGATGAAAAATAAAAAATTGCTAAAAAGTTCTCAAACAAATGTTCAAAGACGAGTTTTATGTTAACTTTTAAAAATTTTCCCGCGGGAGAACCTCCGGAAGGTTTCCCCCACATTAGACAAACTTAAACATCGCCCATGCACACACACCAACATGTTCGCAGTAACGGAGGGGAGACACAGGGGTACCTTTTGAAGGTGGGTAGTAGGCTACTATATCTTCTATCATGCAGAGATGGGGTGGGTCAAAGAATAGTTGACCCATAGCCTACAGTGACCCGCAACTCACTATGACCCACCACCTCCTAGAGCTTTCTTAAACCACGAACCTACCGTAATTCAATCTTCAACCACCATACATAATGGCGGACCCGCTCAGTTCGGCGCCAGAGCTTTACCAAAGAACCACACCAGGGAAACTATTATATTAAATAGGTAATAAAGACTTCGTCCATAAGATGCAACAGAAGAACAGATCCAGGGGCTATGTTCATGGAAGAAATGTAACGAGACGTTTATACTTTAGTAAGCACTTGAAAAACGTATTTTTTTCCCAATGATTTTAATTACGAAGTGTTTTTTTTTCGGCGGAGAATGAATTTATTTATTTATTTACAGCATAAACAGGCTAAGCTATAACAGGGACGTAACTAGGGAGGAGCAGGATTCAGGGGCGCTACTCGTAATTTCGTAATGGCGCAATTTCGTAATTTATTATTTTTCAAGAAAATAAGTTTCATATTTAATTACAATGCATTCTGCATACCTTTGGAACATTTTTTTTATATATAAAAACAGATAAGAATGTCATCTTAAACGGCAAGGTTCAAGTCCGACGGCGAAGTCGAGGTTGAAGTCTAATCTCAGGTCGAGGTTGAACTACCAAACTAATTTATCTATTTACATTACGAATGCAACCTACATCTCATTAGCACCGTTGTACACGAGAGAAATATCCTGTCCTCTTATGGCTCTTAGGCACCTTTGGCTCAGTCTGAGGATACTTTAATAATGCTTCAAAACTTTGTCAAAATCAGTCCCAATACTTTTTTTTTCTCTAAATGTATATTTTGAAGGAGTCTTTAGCTCAAACCATGGAAATTTAAATAATGCTTCAAAACTTTTGTCAGGAGCAGTCCCAAAAATGACTTTTTTTTTTTTATCATCATCATCTCGAATATTCACTATTTAGCACATCTTTTGCATTTCTTGTTTAGGTTTAGCAAAAGTAAAGGTTCTTATGTTAGAAAAGCAATATATCCTATTAGCGCCCTTGTGCATGACAGACAAGTTCCATCCACTTAAGTTCTTTAGGCATCTTCGGTTCAGACCGTGCAAACTTAAATAATGCTTCAAAACTTTATCAGAAGCAGTTAGAAGCAGAGTACAAGAAATAATGTTTTAAGTACTTCATTGATCATCAGTTGTCGTCAGGGGACAGTAAAAGTAAAAAGTACATAACTATGTCATAAGGTATGTTAATAATTTCAGTTTTCCTCACTTTGGCGCCGAAACGTAACCTGTGCCAAAATGTGCGAAACGGAACGGCGTCGTCGAAACGGAGGCGCCGAAACGTAGTGGATTGTGACCCCACGCTTGACCCACGACCCACCATCTACTATCACCAATTGGACCCTCAACCTACTGAAAGTGTCTTTCGGCCCATAACAAACGTGTCCTCGCAGGCCCATTTTCTTTCCATACACAGACCGTAGAGTCTAGCTTAAAACTTCAGTTAGGAAAATTTATTTGACCCACTCCATCTCTGGTTACGGCGGGTAGTGTGTCACCCTGGATGTTTTCTTAAGCGACGTTCTAAGCTAGAACCTGTGGTCTCTGGATGGAGAAGAAAATGGGATATCTGAACCCTGAGGTCATTTGTCATGGGCCAAAAGAGGCTTCCAGTGGGTTGAGGGCCGAATTAGTTATGGTGGGTCGTGGGTCACAGTCAATGGTGCTTGAAGATTGAATTCAGGTAGGTTATGAATTAAGAAAGCCCTAGCAGGTAGTGGGTCACGGTGGGTAGTGTGTCACTTATTCTTTGACTCACGCCATCTCGGGTATCATGAGCGGCGTTTAAGGAGGGAAGAGAACAATTTCCCTCCATATGTTTTTTCTTTGGAAATATGAAATTCTTGGGGGGTGTTAGACTATAACCTCTAATTTGATCATTCGTCGCCGCTGCTTTGTACCCCTCCTAAAAAAAATTACTTTCTACTCTTATTCTGATACAGCGTTATTTCTACGCTTAAATATATTCCTTTATAACAGAAGCAGCTTCAAATTTCTCCTTTTCTTAAAAACAATTTCAAGAGTCTTTGATGACTATTTATTTATTTCCTCGCTCGGCGCAATAGCAATTTCTTTTGGTTCACCGATACAGCATTGTTAAGGAAAAGCATTTCATAATGAAAGCAGAGTGTAGAAAGAGGGCACTTTTTTTTTCGGTAAATGCGAAAAAATATTTTTTTAAAAATCTTTGCCAAATCCTAGTTACAGAACAGTTAATACAACTTTAGATTTACGCTACTAGAGGATGAAATTGTTCCGTGCAGAAGTTAGTTAAGCAAGATGGAACAATAGCGCAGAGGCGGAGCCAGGGGGATCACTCTCATCTCCAATAGAATGTGGATTTTTTTTGTATTTCAAAAGTAAAATAAAACTCATTCCAGAGTTTTAAAGTAAATAGTATAAATAAATATTAAATAAATAAGTAAATATAATTTCTTGGTATTTTCAACCTTGTGCGCCCCTTCCTCCCAGACACACACACCCAAATGTTGAGCCTGGATTCGCTCCTGCAAAAGCGAGTAGATAGTGTGTTCTCGTTTAGTTTTCCAGAAATCATATATTGTTTGAATTTGTTTGTTTGTGTGCGCTGTATATGAGAACATTTTAACGAACAATGAAGCAGCAACAAACTCTATTCGAAGTGTTAGAACATAAGGTAAACGAAAAAAGGACGAAGATTCCAATCGAGTATGTGACTGAGAAATTGTCCAAAAGAAGACTAACAAGTCAACTAGATCTATGGATAAGAAATAGATCAATTTGGGCTTGTAGTATGTCCAGTGGTAACGAGTGGCTGCTGCACTGTAAAAAATCGATGGCAAACAGATTGCCACCGAATGTTGTTAATTTTCCTACGAAATTTTTTACAGTATAAAACCTGGGAGATGGCTAGTGTGGGGGGGGGGGGGGAATTTTACCATTATAGATTTAGTATTAAGAATACAGTATAGTTCGACGGTAAGAACTGGGAGGCAACTGCCCTCCACCCCCACCCCTTAATCATCGCTAGTGGTCACTATATAATTAGATCGAGTATATTTTAGGACAGGTTAAATGCAATGCTTAAGCATGGCTTAAAGTTTTAGTTCTTAAAAGAAAAACTCCCTGGCACAAAGCTCCGAAGGGCTGAAGTCAAATAGCTGGCCCACAGTAGTCCAGTACCCTTCGAAACCACGACAATTTATTTTTTGAAGTTAAGAAAAAATGCTATATTTTGGTTACATGTTGAAATTCGGTAACTATTCGAATCTAAAGATGATAAACTTATATATATTTGTTAGAGTAAAATATATTTCCATTTACAATAACTTATGTTGATGCTAAAATATTAAACGTTAATGCTTAATTGGGTAAAGTTCATTTCGTGCTTACAAATTTGTTCATATCTGGTGTAGTAAAAAGTAATCCATTATTTTGCCAATAGATGGCTTCAGTGATCTGTATCTCGCGTTGTATTATTCCGATCGGGTTCAACGAAATGGCGTTCAAATGATGAGATTGCGTACTACAAACACTGTTCAGATAGTTGTGATGAGTTGACTCAGTGTTGTGTGAGCGCGCGTCAAAATGGACACTAGCAAAGAGAACATACGCTATATTTTACAGTTTTTCTTCGATAAAGGCGAAAACGCAAGCCAGGCGGCTGCAAATGTGAATAGTGTTTATGGTCCTGATACCGTAACAACCAATCACGCGCAATTTTGGTTTCGTCGATTCCGTGCCGGTAATTTTGACGTCAAAGATGTACCACGCACTGGAAGGCCACGTGTCAAAAATATCGATAAAATCATGGACATTGTCGCGTCCGACCGTCATGTAAGCACTGTTTCGATTGCCCAAGAGCTAAACATTGCACAAAAAACCGTGTGGAACCATTTGCATAAGGCTGGATACACAAAGAAGCTTGATGTATGGGTGCCACACGAGTTAACGCAAAAAAACCTCATGGACCGAATTTCCATCTGTGAATCGCTGCTGAATCGCAACAAAAGCGACCCATTTCTGAAGCGGTTGGTGACTGGTGATGAAAAGTGGATCACTTACGACAACATCACGCGAAAACGGTCGTGGTCGAAGCGCGGTGCGCCGGCGCAAACGGTGCCCAAGCCAGGATTGACGGCCAGGAAGGTTTTGCTGTGTGTTTGGTGGGACTGGCAGGGAATTATCTACTATGAGCTGCTCCCCTACGGCCAAACCCTTAACTCGGAACT
>JAGDQP010018246.1:22316-36962 GCA_022664845.1 Lepisma saccharinum
ACGTTATCGAACAAAACGGCGCATATATGACCTAAATCGGATCATTCTAACTATGGTAAGTCAAGCCTTCAATGTGATGCAAAAATAATGGATTACTTTTTACTACACCAGATATATATATATATATATACAAGTTCAGATCCAAGAGGGTTAAAGGGCTGTAATTACCAAATTTACACTGGATAAAATGAGACTTCATCGAAGTTTACACTAGATAAAATGGCACTATACCCTTTAGCCAAATCCTGGATCTGCGGATCGTATATCCATATATATCCATCAATGACACCGATACTTGTCCCCCCCAAACGAAAATTTGTGGTTGCGCCACTGCATGTAATGACGATCATGCAGTCTGGGCAGAGGTTTTCTTTTCGTGCAATTGAAGCTTTTTACATGGGTTTGTAATTTTTTCATATCCATTCTGCACAGAAATTACATTAAATGTTGTTCATATTTGGAAAGAAATGCATCAGGAATATTTAAAAAATAGAAACGAAATATTACATTGGTAAACAAGAAATAAAATTTCAATTTCACATCTGAAATAAACATTTTTGCAATTTAATTTTGAAGAAATATTCGAAAGCATGTTACCCCCAATAAATAAATTGCAGCAAAAGGCTGACGCAGTTTGGACGTCCAAAAATTAAATAATATTGCTAAATTTCAGTTTCTGCTCATTCAGGAACTGTTAAAATATTTTTTGAATACTATATGTTTAAAGAAAAGCGTTCTTCCATTTTAATTACAAAATTAATTCCAGCAACCTTTGCTCGTAAGGTGCACGTAACGATGGCGTGCGTTCCGGCCTGTGATTACCCTAGACTGTAGTTCTCAGTTACCTTACAATTGGCCGCAATTCGTATAAATCGTATACATTGTGTACAATTTCATTACCTTAAAAACAGCTAAGAGGAAAAACTTTCACGGGTCACGTGTTGGCCAGAAAATGCTTTAACTTCCAGATAACTGCTAAATTCCATTATGGCGGCCTTATGACAACATTGGCGTTGGTAAACTTTATTCCATCGTTTTTATCACATTTTTTTCAATAAGAAACAACTGTCAGACTTTCTGTTGCAATTTGTTCACGGTTCGACCTTATTTTTACCCGCCTATAATAGCAAAGGATAGATACATTCTAGGTATAAGTACGAGGGACACAAAAACAAATATGGATTCGCTTAGAAAGAAAGGTAGAATTTGTGATCAAGGCTGCAAAGTAGATGAGTGGAGATGGGTCGGTCACATAGCTAGACGAACAGATAGAAGATAGACGACGATTGTTCTAAGAAGTCCAATTGCATGATAAGTAGATGAAATCAATAGTTTTTCAGGAACTACATGGATGAGAATAGCAACTAACTGAAATCTGTGGGGGAAAATGAGAGAGGTCTTCGTCCAGCAGTGAATTGAAATTGATTTTTTCTCTTTATGATTAAATATACACGTAAAAATTCAGTCTCAGGCAGACAGGGTAATGTGGGGAAGCAGGAGGATTCTTCTATTTTATTTATTAGAATACTATAAAATACTAATTACCGTTCCAAATAAAGACCACAGATAAAAAACGTGCTTTGTCTATTTTATTGATTTTACAGGAGAGCGTCTTAAAAGTTCATAACCAGCATTGCGTAAGCCTACATATCAAATAAAAGTGGTTTGTAAATGACGGACTATCGATATCCTTTTTTTACGTGTTATTTTGTTAGAAGGACCCTTTAAAGAGCAAACAGATAGCGTTCTTATCTCAATATGGCAAGAAATAGAAAAAGTACGTTCTTTCGCTGTGTCTTCAAATACGATTATTATAAATTCAGAACAGATGTGCACAAATAGTGTTAGTTTTGCAGCATATGATGAGTTAACAATGCAGTGACAATTCAAACAAAATGAATAAGAGTAAAAAATATTGCATTGCGTAGTTGGAGGCTGCAGTATCCGATCTCTATAAAGGTTGAGAATCAATTTCTCAGCTTCAAAAAATAAATAAGAGTGGTTTATAAATTGATGTACGTCTAATGATTAAATGAAAATGAAGACCTTGAGGTCTGCTTTAAGTAGACAAAAGTGCACAATATGACAGTGTAACCGACCATGAAGCTCGGTTCCATTTGTTTCATTTATATATTGATATGATTTTCCGACGTGGATCTTCAAAGCCAAAAGATTTTCCTGTAATGATCCCGTTATCGTCTTTTACTTTTGTCGAGCTATGGATTAATCTTTTGATTCTCTTTTGTTTAGCTTTCTTGGCGTAAAGATTTGTTTCTTGGACTACTTTGTGACGTATCCTTTTTCTTCTCCCTTTTGTTATTTATTTTCCGATTGGTTTATTGTCTCAGCATCTTTGACGGACCAAATCTTGATTCATCTCAAGTATGTGAGTTTCATTGGCAAATTTTCCCGATAAAAAATGCCTTGCTCGCTAAAGTTTTTAATCTTCTTATATTAATTAATATATCGTTTATTTCCAGCTTTAAGATATATTGTGCTTATGAATTTTCATTCAGTGTGTCAAAATTCAGGTATATTTGGTTGGTAATTGAGATCTGTTCTGAGATCTATTTTGTTCTTCCGCCGGACGTGTGTCACTTGTCGATGATGAAGGCGGTTGAGAAAGGATTCCGAAGAAGGTTACAACCGAATATGGTTGCAGGACACTGACATTTCCGAAAAGTTTTTTTTTAAGTATATTTTAAACCTTCGATGCGTATTTAGACCAGTGTTCCTGCTTCAGGTACCATCTGAAATTAGTAGAAATTTACAAGAATCATGTCATCTTACCTAGTAGATTAAATTTTGCATCTTGGAATTTAGTTCTTGATTTCGACTGCTCCGTTGTATGCTCATCGAGAAGACATCTTCACAACTTCAGTATATCCGAATTATCTTTCGTATTTTGGACTTTCACGAACCTAAATTATTACATCTAAATTCTGTTGTTAGTTGTGTAAATTATTTGTGCAACATGAATACAAGTTTCGATGTTAATTTTGTAGTGCAAGGTCAATTCGTCGACATGCAAGAGTAAACTAGGTAAGGGGACATGGGTCCTCCATATATTTAGAGCTTTGATTTAGTTAAGCCGGAAACCGTCAACAGTTCTCATTTTCTCTCACTTATTTTATTAAAGTTTTATTATCTTAAAGTAATTCTGCGCTTTACGCACTCATTTTTAACAGAATGACTTATTTAGCTACTCATGCGTATGGTTTAATTCGACGAGCTCACCACGGTTTATTTGTTCGGTGTTGATTGAGCATCTGCGCTCTGTTCGTCGGCTTTGGTTCCGTTGCGATTCTTACGTTAAAATATCAACCGTTATAAAACTGTCTAGATCGCTAAAACCCGAATGATTTTCAAATTTGTATTATGAAATTCAAATATTTGTATCGAGAACATCGATAATAAGTAAAAATCTCGTTTTACTATTATCCTTGTTAAGTGATTGGAATTTAGAAAAGTGCTTACAGTGAAACTGACCCGTCGTTTATAGTGACAGTGATGCAATCAGAAAAGTTTCGAATGTTTGTTTATGCTATTAATATCTTTCTGCGTGTAAAACAGTGATTTGCATATTTTACGAACAAGAAATTTTGGACTTGAAATTCTAAACGAACGATTTTGTCAAAGCATAATTTTCGACTGCTATGTAACTGAATTATTTTCTATGGACGAAGTAGTGATTTTTAAACATACTTTTTTTTTTCAAACCGAATTTATAAACTGTCGGGTTTATCTCCTCAAGAGATGTGAATTTTCAACTTAAATTCAGATGATTTTTTTTTTTCGTTCAGATGAACTTCAATGCATATAAAAATATGAAATTTTGAGAAATTTGTTTTCTATAATTTGATTTTTTTTATCGTTTTGTTGAAATAAACAATGGATAAAAAGGGTTTAACCATTTTATTGAAATCGCATGTTATTTAAGTTAATTTGAACAATGATGCTTTATGCAAATATATTTTGAGATTACACTATCGCGTATAGAACAAGTGTTTAGTGAATTGAATTGAATTCGTATTAAGGTGAGTGCACGCGCATTAAACTTTCAGTATTTTTATTTTATGGATTTTCACGTAAATATTGTGTTCATAATTTGCTACAGCGACCTTGTACACTGGGGGACATCATTGTTGTCTTCCAGCGGATAGGTAGTATGTTAGAACTTTTGATTCTCCTACTTCTTTCCGCTGGAGTACTACGAGTTTCACCAGTGCAGTTTTCAACTGTAGATTTTACTGTAGTGCGTGACCCATTACTGGTGCGCGACTGCGTTTTCTATTTAATCGTTGTTCTGAGAGGTTCAGAATGTTTTATTTTTTTGCCACCTTTTCTTTTATTTGAATTTTTAAAGTTTACCTCGGTAGCTTGTGAGCGTGTATGGATAAACTTTGATTTTTCGCCTCCAGTTTGAAGTCTGTGCGCGTGGAGGCTTGGGCTACTATGGCATTTTCTATGCGGTGATGTGGGTCGTTCTCCGCTCTCCCTTCTGATTGGGTGGGGAATCCTTTCCTTCTCTATCTCTGTACTATATTTCGGATATAGTTATCTTTCGGTAATCGTGTGTTCCCTCTTCGGGATTTTTCCGGTACTAGCGTGCTCTGGTGATGAGAATAATGTTTTATTTCGATAGTTTGATACTTTATCTTTTTCTTGTACGTTATGTGACCGTGGGACATGATCGTGGCTGGTGAAGTCGTGACTTAGCTCTCGAGTGACCCGTTTGAGTTGGTCCAGCTGGCCGGCTTCCAGTCCGAGTGTCATTGTTGACTCTTTGCGAGCGTTAGCCACCTGTCCACGTGAAAGTGATGTTTCACTTTTTCTTCTTACCCTTCTTTAGGGGGGGGGGATATGTATATATAAGACACACCTAGGGGCACCTTCTAATAGTGAGGATTGGCGAGACTTCACTGGGGAGCGTCCGCAGTGTTCTGTTGTACAGCACTTAGGCTGTTCTGGCCCGGCGCTTATCCCGTTTGAACCTTTTGTGTTCTTGGGCAGCACGGTTCTTTTTGTTTGGTGTGAGTGTCCCCCGTGGTTGTGGTGTCTAGATATATACCCCCGTTACAACAGCTAAGTCACCGAATCATCTCTCCCATATTGTACCTCATGCTACTTGATAGAATATTAATAATGTGCAAAAGACATACTAAACTGAATTCAAGAAATAGGGATTAAAATATTGTAATAATATACATGATTTGAAGAAGAAAATTCTCAGTTATAAAAATGGATTGATAAAAAATAACATTATAAAATCGTGTTGCAAAGAATTACTGATGATAGTAAATGGAAATTGTGTGATTCTTAATGGGTGTGTATCTACAGACTGTATGTCATAAGTAAGTTTATATCGAAAGTCTTGAAATAAGCATATTTAATAAATGTTAAAAGATTAAATGCTTAATTCGACATTTTAGATCAACGTAATTTGGAACAATGTCAATAACCAGTTTGCGCTGTTGATAACAATGCTTCTCGTATATGAATATTTAGCATCTTAGATGGATATATTTTCTCTGATAGTGAAAATACTAGATGTACAGATGAATTCACATTTATCGTCGAAAAGATCACGTTGTTTTACTGTGAGATATTCTCTTATAATAACGAAACTTAACCAAAGTAGCTTTAAGCATGTCATTGGACTGGGTTATAGAATAAAGGCCATCTCAGAGAAGTTCATAGCTACTACTGTTTCCTTTATTTGGATATAAGCTAATCTAACTTCTCTTATTAGGATATCACTCATTTATATTCCTAATACTACTGCATTTGCGGAGAAAATTCTTAATTTAAGAAACCGGAACCTGTCAGATGAAACTTTCAATACGGAAGATGAAAGCTTGCCCGCAACCAGATCCTTCCTATTACCATTGATTTTGATGGTGGACCTAATTAACTAACTCTATGGCTTATGGAACTCGCAAGTTCATCGCCGCAGTAAAAAACGTTCGCCGTTGGATTCTATCCTGGGCAACATCAAGCCAGTTTTCATCACGAACCCCTACTTCTCGAAGATCTCTTCTAGTATTGTGCCAACGACGTCTCGGCCTTTCCAATGGTCTCCTTCCATCCGGCCTTCCAACCTTCGTTTTTACCCCATCCGAGCTACATGGCCTGCCCACCTTAGTCGTCGCGATTTCATTATTTTTACAACACCTGGTGAATCGTACAGTCCGTGGAGTTCTTCATTTTGCAGTCTCCTCCACTCTCCAGTCATTTCGGCCCGTATATCTTTCTCAAAACCTTATTTTCAAACACACGTAATTTATGTTCATCCGCTAGGTTCGTACTCCAGCTTTCGCAACTGTAAAGTATTACCGGCAGAAAAACCGTTCTGTATATTTTCAATTTCAATTTCCTTGATATTAATCGCGATGTTAGAAGTTTTTGGACTGAATAGAAACATGCGTTGCCAGATACTAAGCGACTTTTTATTTCTTCTGTGACCTCATTTTTGCTTAATACGTATGCTCCCAAGTATTTAAATTTGTTTACTTTCTCTATGACCCCATCCCTAATTCGTATGTTTTTATTTCCTTGATTCCCTGTGTTTCGGCTTATCATGTATTTTGTTTTATCTATGTTTACCTGTAGACCTATCTCATCGCACGCTTCTACTGATACATCGGTGTTGCTTTGTAGTGCATCTATATCGTCCCCTATTAAATCTATCGGCCGGGTACCCGTGCGGTCTGCGGCGGTAGGCCAACGACTCGAAGGTCCCTGGTTCGAGTCCCGGCATGGGTGTGGATTTTAATAGCTAAGGGGCGAATCGTGACGGGCCGAAGTCCAAAGTTACTAGACTGGCCCATATAAAATAAAGTTTACCCTATTAAATCTACATCATCTGGGTATACGAACAGTTGATTCAAACCATTCAGTGATAGTCCCTTTTTGTCCCCTTTAATTTTTAAAATCGCATATTCTAACGCAAAGTTAAACAGTAGTGGTGATAAAGTATCAACTTGTTTCAATCCGTTGCGAATCTTGAAACTATCTGACATATTATTCACTATACGTACTCTGCTTATGGGGTCGCAGAGATGGTGGACCAAGTGAAGCAAATTCAGACAAAGTATATCACAGAAATGGATTACCTAATCAAGTTATTAATGAATTTGGCGGACAAATATTTCCTCTTTCGAGAGGAAGAAGAATTAAAACCGGAAATTGAGTCGAGTGAAAAGATAGTATATATGTTGAAATACAATTTTACTCGCTTGAAAGATTTGTGAATGACCATGTAGAGCAGGCTAATATTATAGCAACGCAAATGTATAGTGGTGGTTCGAAGAAAGCATGCTATCAAATAATTTTAGAAGTCGAAAACGTCAATATGAAATAGACAGTATGAAGCGTAAACTTAAGATGAGGGTCATTCCGTGACAAATCATCCAATATTTAAAAAATTGGTGCATCACCATTTTAGAAAACTTTTATTATTCGTACGTGGGTTCCTACATACCTGAAGATATCAGAACCACTTTTGAAAAAATGTCATGCCGTTATTTCTCCTGGGGTGATCATGTTTCCAACATGGCACATTTCGTTTTTTGCTCCCGTAGACATGTATGGAAACCTGAATATCTCTAAAACCAGAAGAGCTAGGGAGTTAAAACAAAAATGTTGTGTAGCTCCTGAAGTGTGCTTTGACGATCTGGAAGCACATTTTCTCAAAATGAATTCCTTTATTCTAAAAATTAGGCTAAAAAATGAGTAATGAATTGTATAAAATTGGGTTTTTAAACCAATCTTTTTGGGTGGAGGAGTTGAATATAAGGCTGCAACCTATAATGTTTAGACTCAGTATCCAAAAAATCATGGTGTTGAATCACGTCCCTTATTTTCTACGGAGGTCCAAATATGGCCCTACGCCGAAAAATGATGAATTTCGGGCTTAAATATCTCGAGTCCTCTTAAAAAAAAATCCAGAACTTGTGCCTAACTCACAGCAAAAATGGCAACTTTTATTCCGAAGTGGTTTGGTCAGTGCAAGCGGATTTTCTCCGTCATATTATGCAAATGTGGTATCTTTACAAAGGCCACACTTTTTAGGGAGGAGGAGTTGGATATAAGGCTGTAATGTTTAGATATACTGACTGACTGTCTGCATACCAAAAAATCACACCCCTTATTTTTTACGGGGGCCCTACGCCAAAATATGCCGGATTTTGGGCTTAAATATCTCGAATGAGTTCTCATGAAAAATTCTGAAATTTGGTGTCAAGGAAGCCTTCCCAACTCACTGTAAAAATTTACAACTTTTATTTGCAGGTGGTTTGGTCAAAGAAAGGTAGTTTGTAAGAGTTGAAATTGCCAGTTTCAAATAGCAAAGTACGAGAGTCATTCAAAAAGTAAAGAACACTTTGATCTAACGAGCGACGCAGTTTTCCCATTACTACCGCCGTCGTGTCGTTGACTTTCCCATTCCTTCGCGCCAGTCTGACGCTAACAGCGAACTGGCTACGGTCGTTTACTGTTTATTTGTGCAACTTTAAAATGTGTGACAAAATTAACGATCACACCAAGTTTGAGGTTCGAAGTGCAATACGTTTTTTGAACGCGAGAAAAGTCCGCTCTATCAAAATTTACTGGCAGATAATCGATCAGTTATTCATTTACCCTAGACTCTTGTTCGAGCATCAATCATTTGCCTGTACCTTCAACTGGAAAGTAAAAAATTAAAAAAACAAAACAAAAAAACTAAAAAATCGGCCATAGTCACCCCAGTACTATCTTACTGGCGAAATAACACCTGCAGCCAGCAAATTAAGACAAGATATAGCAGAGTTAGAAAGAAAAGAAATTTCTTTAAATATATCGGAGGCAGTATGAAACAACATCCTGCGAATAAATAAAACAAAAAATTTGAAGTTACAACTTTCACAACCGATGATTTAATATACGTTACGTCTTAAGTTCCTCTATTGTCCATATGGAAACTAGAGTTTATGCTTTAATTTGTATAGACAAAGGAATCATAAACAGAATATAAAACAAATATTGTGTAGCAGTATTATCTTTCTTACGTACGATATGAATAAAAATAAATTGTATTTCAAGGACACCTATAATTGCCTGTTGTATTTAGGGCTGCCAACTATGTCCGTGTTGAATCTGGGACAACAATGGAAAATAAAGATATCATGAGGGATTCTGGATCGAAGTCCCGAGTGTATGAATTCAGGATATTTGTGACATTAAAACAGAATATGAACTAATGATGCAATTAAATAGTTATGTGAGTTTGTCATTAAGTAGAGGAAAGTATTATCAGTTCGTTTAGTATTACTTCTATTTTTGTTTACTATTGCTACATTTTCTTATTACTCACGACATTAACTTACCGTCAAACGAGGCAATCCTCAACAGAAATAGGCAGAAGTTTCTATTCATGCTTGGTATCGGCTCTTCTGCAAATAACGTGGAATAAAAATTAATATGATGTAAGAAAAGCTACCTCAAAAGCATAATGAATAGTATATAATAATTAATAAGTGTTACATGTGTTTGGTTTGTTTGGGACATGAACAGATCGCCCGGATGGATACCGAGACGAATATATAAATATATACTTAGTAAATATAGCCGGATAGATCAGCAAGATGACATTAAAAGCAGGCGCCACTCGTTGTTCCTTTTTTGACTCAACGAGAAGTCGGTGGAGCTATTAGGACTTTCGAACCTAAGCGGATAAAAGATGTCCCAAACGAGCACATGAACAAGATATGGATATGGTTTCCTTTGGGAACGTTACGTTTACAACAAGATAGATAACAGAGATCAGAGATACTTAAATTTCCCTTCACCTCCGTCTTCGTAATATATCTTCTAGAGAATCTGCGGCAGACTTTTTCATACTGAGTGTAACCAATCGTGAGCACTTAAAAGATTCGAGACAATTCGCTGCAGGACAACAACGGGGACAAAATGATTACTAAATAATAACTTCTATAACATAAGTATTTGAAGAAATCGATATTCAGGAGCTTAACGGAGAACGCCGTATGAGTATACAACCAGCACGACGCAAGTCGATCGGGACGGTATACCTGATAGGGGTTCCTTTGTAGTTGAAATCTTTACCTTTGTGATTACACAAAAAGATTTCACGCCATAAAACAGTCGACCTTCTATTATGATGGAAACCTCAAGGAAATTAGATTATATGAAACGAAACACTTTTATGGTTTTAGGGATAAATAATATTATCGAAAGGAAAGCTATATACGGATTACAATGATACAGTACTATATATACAATATTAATTCAATATTACAGACACAGTTTAGTTTCTTCGTTCAGTGGTTCGCAAGCTCGGCCACTAAAAGATTTCTGAGTGAAACATTCTTTAACGTAGTTAATTCTTTATTTCTTTCAAGAAATAAATAGACCTTTCTTCCATATCAGTTACACGTTCTTTGACACAAGATATTTAAGATCGAACGGAAAAAACATACTGCTTCCGAGAATTTACCATCCTTTACTTAGTTCCTAATTTATTTCAGTTTAACTTTGATTATTTAAGGAAACAGAGAAAATACCACTGGCAGACTTGTAAAACGTTGCCAGGGCGAAGAATGTGTGACGTAGAGCCACTACATGCATTGTTAAAAGAAATATAAAGATTGATATGACAGGAAACAAATTAAATTGAGTAACAAAAGCTTCTTTTTAACTCACAAACCGAATTCATCCTAGACTTTTCCTGCAATCACCTCAGCGTTTGAGGAAAGAATTATTTAAACAATGGATGAGCTGACTTAAATTAAAGCATTATCAGTTTCGGTTTAGATTATTTATGAGTGGAGTCGAGAAATGAGAGACGATACGGTCTCCGGAGTTTCTACTTCTAGTTACTCATCGGCCTCGCCTTTCATGGTAAATAAGACCAACAGCATAATGTTAGAAAGCTTTGGCCATTCTTCCATGAAAAAATTGGCAACTACAAGATATTCTCTACTTGTTCGACTCGGCGAACGCACACTTCCATGTTGTGCTTTTCTACATCGAAAGTCAACAATAGTAAAAAGAGAGACAAGCTTAATAAAAGAGAATTTAAAAATTCAAACATTAATTCTTAAGATTAAATATCTAGACACTCCGGAAAATTTCTACCAACTATATTGTTGTAACACTAGCCTGTATTGTTGTTAGTAAAATAACTTATCAGCGGACGGCTTCTTCTACATTTATAGGTTATCGACGCCCACTCTTCACGTGAGTGAAAGCTCAAAAACAATTTCCTAACTCAAAAGATGGAACTTTAGGCTGCTCCCAGGCACAATACCGTATATTAACTCTCTGATGAGTAGTTCCATTCTTAACTCGTACTCGATGTACGTATCGCTCCCATGCGTAAATAATTACTTTAAATATAAAGGACGCAAGGAAATAATAATAAAGCCCTGGGGCTATTTAAGATAGAAGGAGTGGAAGACAATTAATACAGGCTTTACCTGGAAGTTACAACACTGTCTTACATACCTAGTTTAATCACCGAAGATTAAATTCGTGAAGACGTCGACGAATGAAGCATCAATTTAGTTTAATTACCGACTCGCTACAACATAACTAACTTTAACGACAACTGATCTGGTTCAGACAATTAACAGACTGCATTAAAAGCAGAAGTGTCTCTTAAGCTTGCTCGGCGATTGAGAATGTTCATGGAATTTACAAATGTATATTAGTGCCTTGAACTAATACGAAAAGTTACATGATGACGAAACAGCGGATGCGAAGATATCGACAGTGGTTCTGTCATATGAGGGATCCATGACGGACTCCCTCCAGCCTTTAGCGTTACATTTCGGAGGCTGTTGAGGCTTATCGAAGTAGCTAAGAAAGAGAGATGTTACTCGGTCGAAGATTTTCAGCGGACTTCCCGATTCTTTCTGAAGCACAAACATATATAATCAAAACGAAAAGAGAGGCTTCTCAAAATCCTCCTCCCCAACGAAGATAGAAAATAACCAATAGGAAGGTCTTTAGAGAACTAGCAGATGTGGAAGATCTAGCCTCGTTAATACTCTCGGTGGAGATTACATAAAAACCAGCGTTTCAAGAGAGGCTAAGACCCCACACGTGGCAAAGTCTTCTTCGGCTCGCGTAACCTTGCACTAAATAAGCTTCTTAAAAGGTTAACATTGGAGGAACATTTTACATAACGAAACCTTTTTTTTTAAATTTACAAAAACTAGACTGTTAAGAATTCCTCATATCTCCATATATCAGATCTTCACAATTATAAAATTGAATTGAAAAAAAAAAATCATATAGGCTCGAGCTGCGGAAATTACTTTTTTAAAAATTACTTTCCGAAAAAAAAAAAAAAATACTTGAAAGTAACGACGAAGTATGTTACATAAGTAGTGACAGAAACTGGTAAAAAATTAGTGTGTGTCGACCCAGCATCGTTAGGACAGTTGGGAAGCTGCTATAAATAAAAGACTGTGGCAATCACAGTTGGGGGCTTCGGCTCGGCTCTCCTCTCTCAACACGTCTGGTCAGCGTGGGCGGTAGTTCAACTCCTCCCTCCGGGAGAAGACTCATCCAGTAGTGGATTGAATATGGATATATATATATATATAAGATAAATTTATGATAAGAAGAAAGGGATATACGTACAGCTCTTGTTCCATAGGGAAGCTTACACACTTGAACACTAATATGTAGAGTACTTGCGATATATCGGTATTAATACCATAGACTTGCTGTAGAGGAGGAGAGACGCACATACGTGGATAGAACAAAAGACTAGGACGTTAGTAGCGACACGTAGCGGACGGCGTATCGTTTGGAGAACAGTTGACTGTTGTATGACGAGTGGAACAATTGACAACTGTACAGCGTGTAAGTTGTGGATAGAATTGAGGAAGGAAAAGTGTTAAAAATGCAGAGAAACGGGTTAGAGTTCTTGAAAGTTAAGTCCAGGGGTACATGATCGCGCTTAAACCATGAATAAAGCGCCCCCCCCCCCCCCCCCTTCCAACGGCGAATAGAGGTGCTGGTCATAAGGAGTAAAATGTGGATTATGGCAACCAGGAAAGATAGATCAAAATTGGTGTTGTGGGACTCTGTAGGCATCCGGTTGTTGATAGTGCAAAAGTGACTATGGTTGTTAATACGAAAATTCAGAGCACCACCTGTTTCTCCTACATAAAAGGCATCACAGAACTTGCAGGTTAAGATGTACAGATGCTTATCAGAATAATGGAAACACCTGAACGAAAGTGCAACTTTCCAGATTAATATGGTGTCGGGCCACCTTTCGCCTTCAGAACAGCCTTGATGCGACGTGGGATGGAGGCATAGAGGTCGTGAATGGTAGCAAGTGGAATATTACACCATTCCTCGTGCAGGGCATCGGCCAGTTCTGTGAGAGAGGATGGAGGTGGAAATCGTCGCCGGAGTCGTGTTTCCAAGATGGACCACAGATGTTCAATTATGTTGAGGTCTGGGGAGGTGTTGAACTTCATCCCGATGTTCCTCAAACCACGCTGCAACAACTCCAGCTGTGTGAATGGGTGCATTATCATCCTGGAATATGGCGTCATTGTCCGGGAACAACATCCGGACCATAGGATGCAAGTGGTCTCCTAAAATTGCGACATAATCGTTGGCAGTGATGCGTCCGCGAAGTGTGACCACAGGACCCAATGAAAACCATGATATTGCGGCCCACAGCATCACCGTGCCGCCGCCATGTTTCACAGTTGGGCGGAGACACTGCAGATCATACGCTTCTTTGGGCGTTCTCCACACATACACACGGCCCGTGGTTTGGAATAGGGGGAATGGTGACTCATCCGACCATACCACACGTTTCCAGTCGTCAACGGTCCAAGTTGCATGGTCGCGGCACCATTTGCGGCGTGCTAAAGCGTTCTGGTCCCTGATGAGAGGTTTGGCCCGTTCAACACGACCCCATAAGTTCATGTCATGTAATTCGCGGCGGACTGTGATTGTCGGAACAGGTTGGGGGAGGTGCTGATTGAGTTCCTCCGTCACTTGCGCCGCAGTGGCACGACGGTTCCGCGTGACAATGCGCTTTAATACCCGGCGTGCCCTGTCACTGATGCTTTTCTTCCGCCCACTGTTCCGCTTCCCCGATGTGGTTTTCCCGTGTGTTGTGTAGGCCGTCATCACCTTCGACACTGTCCCTGGCGACACACCTAACACACTAGCCACTGCCGTCACACTCACTCCACATAACCGCGCACCAACAATTTGCCCTCTTTGAAACTCTGAGAGGTCTCCCATTTTACACTACCTCCGTCTGCTGCAGGCACTGCACACTCCTGTTCCACGACGCCTGACGTAGTATGGAGACCGACCTAACACACCACCACCAGCAGTCCGGCGCTGCGGTCGCCACGACACCACTGCCAACCCATACATCTGACGTGTTGCCAACTACAGGTGTTTCCATTATTCTGATAAGCATCTGTATGTATGTATGTATGAATGTATGTGTGTGTGTGTGTGTATTAACAATCTTTTGAAAAGAAAAAGAAATATATCAAATAGCTCTATAAATAATATGAAGCTGACATATACGTTACAGCAGTTTGACTGACTCAAAATTGCTTGTTGTTTGCAGACGACACAGAACAATGCATTGTA
>JAGDQP010018247.1:0-18368 GCA_022664845.1 Lepisma saccharinum
TCTGAACGGCTAACCTTTAAGCCTTTTACTATTAGAACCAGATCAGAAGGTGAAATCACTTGTAATTCAAGATTATATTTATTTATGTTTTCCAATTTCTTAATAAGCGGATTTTCAACCCTAGCGTATATGGGATCTCCATGTGGGATATTAACCTGAGTTCCAATTTGTGTGAAAAGTTCGTTGAATTTTTCTGCTGAAATGTTACTAGGTGGGTCTTTTCTTTTGGGGGAAATCTTGTTATATACTAGTTTCCAAATTGCTGTGTTAAGGTTAGAAGAGTTTGCTAATTTTTTTTTATTGTATTTAATCTTAGCTGGTTTAATTTCTCTCTTGTAACGATGTTTAAGTTTTTGTATTGAGGTGAAAAAATACTGTGTCCTTGGTTTATTAATACTTTTGTAAAATGTGTAAAGATTTTTTAATTCTTCTTAAGTTGTCAGTATACCATGGATTTCCATTGGGTCTTTTCCTTCTCGGATTAAGAATTCTGGTTTGAGTACAAAACAGCCCTATACTAGTGGAAATTATCTCAATTAAGAATTTCCAAGCCTTGTCCAAGTCTTTCATAGTGACTGTTCTTTGGTCCAAGTCAATAGATAAAATAAAAGCACGTAACGCTTTTATATTAGACATGTTCAAATTTCTAATAACATTAGGCAGATTGTATATATTTGGTGTTTCAATATTGATACCATATTTGGGACGATGAAATAAGACCCAGACAGCCAAATGGTCAGAAAGATCGGGAGAGGCTTTTCCACAAGTTAGACTATCCACATCGTTATTTTTTATCAGTATATTGTAAAGACATGCTTTTTTCCTAGCTGGTAAAGAATTCCCGTATGTCCAATTCAAAGAATCCAAAATATTCAAACATTTCCTGACTTCTGATGAATTAACTTTGAGAATATCAATATTTATATCACCAAGTATTAGACACTTATAGTTCATATATGATGACAGTCTATTATTTCAATATATTCTGTATTTAACATTAGAATTACCAGATAACTCGTTTCGACCCCTAGCGTTAGAAGGTGGTCTAATTAAGTTGCATATTGATGTGTTTACTTTCGCTTATATATATCTACCGCTCCTCGTGACTACCTAGTGTAAGAACTTGTTTTGCATTTTTATGCCAGTAGCAGCATTGTGGAGTCGTCTGATAAGAGAGTTACAATGGCAGAAATCTTAGCTCAGTCAATGAAGGAGTGGACTCATGTGAAGAAGATAACGACAGTTCGAATGAAGCGGAAGTTATAGGGTGCATTAACTTGGGTCCCATCACACCAAATTTTAGAAATTAATAGCCTAACGTTTCTCACCCGTTTTGCACACAAGTTTCACGTTTTGCACCGCATTGGTTAGAAAGCTATAAGCTCTTATATTTTTTTTGGGGGGGGGGGGCTAAGTTGATGGTAGCCCCCTCAATAAAACATTTCGAAAACATACAGTGTACCGGTCTGTGCCCGTTTTGAACCATTTTTAACCGCAATAGTTAAAAAGTTATTAGCTCTTAAATTTGTGAGGGGCAAGTTAATGGTAAAACCCTACAGCGAAATTTCAAAAGTCAGGCAGTGACATACAGTGCAACAGATTGCACTCGTTTTGCACCGCAACGGTTAAAAAGTTATAAGCTCTTATATTTTGGGGGCCCAAGTTAGTGGTAGCCCCCCTTCAGTCATATTTTTCGAATACAGATAGTGTACTGATCCGTGCTCGTTTTGCACTGTATTGCACCCAAGTTTCGCGTTTTGCACCGCAATCATTAAAAAGTTAAAAGATCTTAAATTTGTGGGGGGCCAAATCAATCGTAGCGTTTACTGCAAAATTTTAAAAATCAAGCAGTGACATATAGTGCAACAAATTTCACTCGTTTTGCACCACAACGGTTAAAACAGTTAATGGTGTCAGTCAACTGCTAAAAAGTTAAAAGCGTATATATTTCGGGGCCTCAAGTTAGTGTCCCCTCAGTCAATTTTTGTTTCGAAAACGGATAGTGTATTGGTCTGTGCTCGTTTTGCACCTTTTTGCACCGCAATGAGGAGAAACTTATAAGCTCTTAAATTTTGGATGGATCAAGATAATTTTAGCCCCCTACGGCAGGATTTCAGAACTCAGGCAGTGACACATAATGCAACAGATTGTACTCGTTTTGTATTCAAATTTCACATTTAGCACTGCCACGGATAAATGTTATAAGCACAGATATTTTGCTGCGGGTAGAAAATGACAGCCCCCTTAGTCAAATTTCAAAAAGAAAAATATATAATGTTGTGGAATTGCAGTGCAGTAGTTTTGCACCGCAACATTTAAATTGTTAGAAGAAGGTTCTTTTTTTCGGGGAGGAGGACAAGTTAATGGGTCACCCGCCTCATTGTATTATTCAGTGTTAACAATTATATTTTGGATTGCGGACCGATTAACAGTAAAGTATTGTAGTAGAGTAACTTCTAAGTTAATTAAATTAATACAACAAAAGACGGGCTTACGAATGCCATTGATTGAAGTGGTTATTATTGAAGACATCCAAGTAAATAACTGGTGGTGCAGGTTAGATCAATTGCGCACTAGCATTTTTCTTGTCGACTTTTAATTGCGAACAAGAAATACGTACTTCAATATGACAGGGCGCCCACTGATAATTCTAAAATAGTTGTGATAAAATAATTGAAACATGATCTATTTCGAAGGCGTTGAAACTATTGTTTGCCCACGCATGTGTTTAAACCTGTCCGGGCTCACTAGCAATTGAATTGCTCAATTCAGTAGCTGCGACTCAGAAAGAAGTAGTAACAAATAACTACATAGTAAGAAGTTTTTTAGTCGTTAAGTAGTATATTTTGCAACAAAAGTATGTAATAGTTTAGTGTTGAATTTATATTTATATCTGATTATTTAAAGTAAATAGGTCCAAATAATAAATAGACAAAATACAAAAACGTGGAAGTAATATTTTGAAATAAGAAATTTAAAATCATGAAAGTGGTTTAAGTTCAAGAATTGTTATTTTCTCTCACAACTTCCGAGTTATATTTTATCATTGTAAAATTCCCTCAAAATTATCGTGAAGTAAATATTTATCGTAAGTCAGCAACATCCTAGTGCAGTAACACTCAAGTTCGTTTTGCCCATGTGCCACATTAAAATATAGAACGATCTTCTATGTTTGTGAAAATAGCAAAAGACTAAAACCAAAGAATAAAAATAGTTATCTTTAAACTTATAAATTTAAACATAATTTTATGTTATTAGTATGGGTTGCATTCTGTCTTTTTTCAGTTGAGATCAGTTAATCTCATGTATAGATTAAGAAGGAGAGATAAAATCAAACTTTCTTGCGACATGTTTATGGTACCATATGTGGCGAGTCGGAGATCCAAATGGTTCGGGTCAGATCTGGTCCGTGGGCTGTAGGTTGAGCATTACTATTCTAGTGTATTAATGTTTCAGCCAATCCTTCTTGTGGTTGTATACAGCCAGACAAAAGGTATACGATTTGGGGCGTTATACTATGACTAAGAACGAATAACAAGGTATAAAATCTCTCCAACCATGCTTATCCTGAAATAATAGAACTTCTTTTTATCTTCTCTCAAAGGAGCAAAGACTCAGCTCACGTGGTCCAGGTGGTAACGGCATGGACTTCGGATTGGCAAAGGGTAGGCATGCGGTTCCGAACTCCACGGATGACCATCCTGACAGATTTTCCAAGGTTTCCTTGCTTTCACCAGTCGAATGCTGGGGATGGTACCTTAAGTACGATCCTGGCCGATATGTTCAGCATTATCTGCCTAGATTATCCCGGCCAGAGATATAGATACTAAAAGGCAATACATAATTTATGAATTCAAAGATGCAACGAGTTTATAAAATTGCTCATTTAAAGTCTCTAGATTGCAATTGAATGAATCCTATGGCTTTTCTTTTTGAGTTTTCTACTTCATCTTAAAAGAAGAACAGCCGATTGCGATAGTCGTGTTGTCTCAGGATTGAGGCTAGCGTCTCCAAGGTGGGCTCGAATGTCCGCTAGAACCTGGATGTTTGTGGATATTAGAGACATCTAGTGGAATCAAGAAGGGCCGAGGACATTAGTTACTGAAATGGCCCAAACTACGAAGTTTACAAAGCTCTTTACAAATCCAGAAACAACTTTCAGCCGTTTGTTTGATATTCATTTGGATGCTGAGCAACTTAAGTTTACTAATGCTGAAACCTAAAGAATTTAGTGCTTTTTTCAATCGTGTGATTTTTCTTTCTCTTTCTCAATTTGTTATCAACAATTCGCGTTTGCCCTTCTGGGTCACTGTCTAAATGTGAAATTTCGCTGTAGGGGTCTACCATTAACTTGGCTGCCCCAAAATATATGAGCTATTAACTTTTAACCCATGGTGCTGCAAAACGCGAAACTTGGATGCAGAACGGTGCAAAAGGAGCACAGACCGGTACACTGAGCGAAAGTAGCGAAGATAGGCAACACACCATACAGGAAAGTTTGCGCTTAATCAGTTCTGGAGAGCAAATGAATATAGTTTCCTCCCCCATTATTGATGCAGATTTCGCTAAAGCAGTGATTGGAAGAACCTTTACATAGAGACTGACACGTCCCCTCCGTTGCTTAAACTTACTTCTTCGTCCAAAAGCACGAGCTCAATAACTACAAAGCAACATAAATAAATAATAATAAGCTTTACACTCACTAAAGTTATAAAAATTAAAAGTGCACCCTCCAATAAAGGGAGAAATAACACAATGTAACTGAAAACTGCGTTTATAAAGACAAATATTCTCGTTTAAGTTTCGAGATGAAACCATATTTCAATACCGGCAAAACGTATAGTAATTGTGCAAAAGTCGCAAGCGTCCTCTGTGGTGTAATGGACTAATGTTTGGAAATCAGAATTAAATCTGCGGTCGTCAGTTCAAACCCATTATCATTACCATTCACTTTTTCAAACTTTCATTTTGAATGAAACAAGTGAAAAATGCCAATTTTACAGAAATTTGTTAAAGTGGATTCCAAAACTTGAATAAAATGCCGAGCTCAGAGAAGTACGTTACGCTGACAGTTTTAACACTAGAAACGACGTAAGGGATGTAATTAAGGAAACCAAGCGAACATGTAAGTTAATATGGAAAGCTATTGAATTCAATCCAAATCCGGTGATTATAGAAGACAACATTTTAAACCTTTTTCCGTAAGTTGAAGAAGTTTCTCTATTCTTTATTAATTTGGGGGTGCTGATTTAAAATTTGGCAATATAATTTTTGTTGCACGTAAGTGTTTTGTGTTGTAACGTCTTTTAGTTTTTCGTATATAGAGCAAAATTGCCTGTTCATATTGTCTTGATTTTATGAATATTAACACACTTTAGATTATAACCAGTGATGCCTCCCGCACAAATCCTCGAGAACACCACCAACTTCATAAATTTTGCGATCCAAAATCGGTAGAAATCATGCAAAAAGCCACTTACACCTTCCCAATTTCGATTTTACACCCTTTAAACAGAAAATCCTGGCGGAATTCCTGCTCATAACACAGGCTATCAAGCACAGAAATACAGTGATCAAAAATCCTACAAGAGCAAATGAAACTCAATTTGAGGTTATGAAGCAATGTTTCATTTAGAGCTTTGAAGAATTACAAAAGCGTTATCTCGTGTCTACACACACTAAATAAAAGAGCGAAATTCCCCTTGATTTGAACGGGAAGAGGGTAAGATTCTTTTAAAGTGAATTTTCATCGGAGAAAAGTTTCTGCTTGAAAACGAAGGGATTTATGGTAGCCCATATGAATGGGAATGTAGACATAATTTTAGATGAGTTTGAATCTGTTCATTAAAGTTTTCTTCTGAACACGAAAGCGACCTAATAAAATGATGAAAATGGACAGCCTATTCCAAGAAAGTTGACCGCATTGATCAGGCTGTTTTGAGCTGAAAATTGTTTTAAGTCCAACTTCGGAAACAGTAAACCAACGATGCCAGGTTCGAACCCTCAAAGGTACGGTGAACCGTCCCAATTGGACAAAAATGTGCAAATCTGTTTTTCTTCTTTTAAGTGCAATAATACATGTTGAAATGTTATTAAGTGTAGAAAAATGTAACATTCATTGAAATACGTAATGATACGCGTACAGTACTTCCAAACTATCCATACATCTGAACTCGTGATGGTTTTGTCATCTATGTTTCCATACGTAAAAGAACATCTCCAATTAAAGCAAAGACAGCACCCTTTTATAATACAATAAACAACACAAAGGAGAGACAAAACAACAGCATTAGCAACGTATATGAATGTCATTGTCTTGGACAAAAAAAATCAGTCTTGTTTCTTCAGAAAGAGTCCTCTCCGAAGGAGCTTGGTAACTATGTCCATGTTAGCTCAGTGGTAGAGCACTGAGACTTTTAATCGAGAGGTCCTGCGTTCGAACTCCGTTCGGGACAATTTTTTGTTTGTAATGATATATTCCTCAAAGCATGTATAAGTAGCTAAAAATTACATTGAAATAAATAAGTTTAATATGTATTCATACAATCATATCAGAAGATAAGTAATTATTATATTTAAAATATAACATCAGAGAGGTGGTGGGTGTTGACAGAAAGTCGGTATATTATATGTGAATGATAAATACAAATAAATTAAATCGTGTAATAACAAATTGCGTGTAGTGTATTTGTCTGCAGCTATTTGTCATACGGAAGTTACCCCTTCATACTCTCATTTACCATCTTGAAATAGTCACAGGCTGTCAAAAGAAAATTAGTTTATAAGAGAAAAATATCCAAAGTCGAATCATCGCTGCAGACTGCAAGTTCAATATCCCCAAAGTTCACTATCCCCACGAACGATGAGGACACTAAACTGTACTTTAGTTTCTTTCCATAGGTTTGAGTTCAGTACTCGGAAATGCTGTTTTCATATGGAAGTGGTGAGGCTGTATCTCTCCGGTGCTTGGTTCCAAATTCTATGATGAAGAGAAGTTACTATCGTCTTATTAAGTAGAACGAAAAAATACTTGAACTGACCACGGCTCGAATCCATGTACGTGTCGTATTGGTTTAGAAAGTAGAGTTTTTAACCCTGAGCTAAATTTACAACTAGAAAAGTCTTCCCAAGATTTGTGTTATTAAGGCACCACCAGAGTGAGCCACGCTAAGTGGACCATTTTCTACATGAGTGATTTTAGATAAGGAAGATTAAATTGGTGTAGGTTAGTTATAGTAAAATTGGGTCATTCCTGGACAAATCATCCAATTTTAGAAGGATCACAATTTAAAAAAAAATGTTTCTTCATATGTGCGTTCCTACATACCTGAAGATATCAGAACGACTTTCGAAAGAAATGTGATGCTTTTATATTTCTCGGGGTGACCATATTTCCAACATGGCAGGTGATGTTTTTTACTCCCGTAGGATATGTACGGAATCCTGCATACCTCAAAAACTAGAATAACTAAAGATCTGAATTAAAAGCCATTGGGTAACTCTTGAAGTGCACTTGGAAGATGTGGAATCCCGTCTTTGAAACTTAATTTCTTTATTCCAAAAATTAGGCTGAAAATAAATTTACGAATTGTATACAATTCGATTTTTAAACCAAGATTTTGGGGTGTAGGAGTTGAATAAAATTCTGCAAATCTTGTCATGTTTAGACCTCCCAAAAGTGATTCTGACCTTCACACTCTTTTTTTCTACGGGTGTTCAAACTTTGTGAAAAATGCCGTATTTGGGTCTAAAATATCTCAAATGGGCCATCATAAAAATCTGAAAGTTGGTCTTCTCCAGGAAGTTTTGCATGTTCTCAAATCACAGTAGAAATGGCAATTTTTATTTTTGAGTGGTTTGGTCAATAAAAAGTTGTCCATTGGAGTTAAAAATGTGCCTTTCAAACAGTGTAGTAATATGAAGCTGCATATACACATATAATCCCCTTGCACTGACCAAACCAATTAGAAATAAAAGTTCTAATTTTGGTTGTGAGCTGACCACTAACAAGGCTACCTTCAAATTTCAGTTTTTTTAATTAGATATTATTTAAGTCCGAAATCCTGTATGTTTTGACGAAAGGCCATGTGTGAACCCTGTTAGAAAGAAAGGGATGTAATTCAACCAAATGATTGTTTGAATATAGACACTCTTTTGATAGGTCTAAACATTACAAATGACAGCCTTAGATTCGACTGTTTCACAGAAGAAAAAAATGTTTCTTTGAAGATACCACATTTGCATAGTATGACAGCGGAGAAACTCAACTTGTACTGACCCAGGAAGCTAAATGCCGACAAAGACGGCAAATCTGCGGCGATTTTGGTTGGAGCGGCGTCTGGGATAGGCAGAGCCGAAACTAATAGTCGGGAAGTAGATGGAGGAAGGTCGACGTGCAGTCACAAGTGGCGTTTGGTCGTCGAGCCATTACCGGGTCGCTGTCGGTCTCTGACTTGCCAGCATACAGGCGAAACCCCGACCAACCCCAAGCACTTGATAGTGGGTAGAAGATGGGCCCCCGTCTATTGCCTTAGGTCGAGAAAAGGCGGTTCCCTGCCCATTTCTTGATGGTCGGGAAAAGGTTGGGGTCCACACTTTTCCGACCGTTTTAATCTAGAATTTATGTAACTCAAATATCAGCATTCCTTTGCAAAACAATTCTGCCGGTATATTAGAATATAGAAAGATGAAATGGGGAAACGTTCTTTACATTTGTTAAAAGCAAAAGTGCCTGATATGGGGTGAGGAACTTATAATTTATTCTTAGTACTAGCTGTTGCCTGCAGCGTCACTCTACTCGGAAGCCATCTTCGAATATCTGGTTGTACGGTCCAGTGGAGAGTTGTTCTAAAGGTATCAGGTTCGATCCCAAAACAGGCCATCGATCTTTTTTTAAAACAAGAAATTACTTTCTTCATTTCTACTTTCGCAAAATGCACTTTTTTGCTACCTTATCGAACATCAGTGAAATAAATTAGTTAAAGCCAGATTATACATACATTTCAAATATCGAGCTCAGACAGTGTGGCCTGAGCGTTTATATGTCAGTCAGGCAGAATTTTTGTTTTATATATAGAGAGTACTATTATTATTATTAGTATGGCCTTCTTAGGATATTATAGTATAAATTCAAATTTCCTTATTTTCAAAAGATTAGGAGTACTGACGACTTATTTTTAATATGGAATTTTTAGAATATTGACCGAGCTGCCATAGGTCAGTGGTAGAGCGTTTAGGTAGCATTCGGGAGGCCGTGGGTTCAATCCCAGCGGTCGACCATCTTGATTGAGGTTATTCCACGTTTTCCTCAATCACACCAGGCAAATTCTGGGATGGCACCTACAGCATAGACCCTGGACAACACCTTCCCAAATCCTTTCCCATCCTCTATCCCTGCCGAATAGTTATAAATAAAATTCAAGTTTAGAACGTAGAGGGAAAATTTTGAATTAGTGTTTCCTTTGTACAGAACAAGGCATCATAAATTATTAACTGATTCTGAAAAAGATTGTGTTTGATTAACCGTTTAATCAACAACCAGCACGTAAAATATTTTTATTGCTATCAAACTTCAATATTTGACGCCTTCTTGTTTAGCTGTATATCTATCTGCTATCTGTATATCTATATGTATCTTGTATGACTTAGGCTGTTTTGGCACCATGTTGTTCGTAGAACATTAATAAATATTGCATTACATTATTATTACCACAACAAATGTAGTGATATTGCACGTTACTAATAAACGGCTAAATAAAAACTTAAAATTTCTAATTCATGTATACTGGGAAACATCGAGTTGTATGTGAAATAGTAGTGCAATCACGATATTTTGATGATCTTCTGAATCTAGACAAAGTGACAGTAATCCTGGTGCAAAACTAGGAGTTTTATTGTAGTTGTATTTGCTATGAAGATTTAGTTTCGAGAAATTCTGTGTAATGAAGAACAAACCTCCACAACTGCGGGCTTAAAGTAATTCTGTAATGAATATAGTGTCTGTGTTACTTACTACATTCCATTTTAGACTTCTACAAGTATGTTATTGATGAACGGTTTTCGGACATTTATCCCGAAATCCGGCATTTTTCGCAAAAGACCCTGTTTGAACCCCCGTAGAAGAGGAGGAGTGTGATTCAGGACCATAATTTTTTGCGTGCATACACTCGATTGGTAGGTCTAAATATTACAAAATTTTGTAGAATTTTATTCAATTCCTTGAAGAGTATTAGGAGAGAGAACCTCACAAAATTTGTTAAACATAACATTTTACACAATTTGTTACTTATTTTTCAGTCTAATTATTGGAATAAAGAAATTAATTTTTAGAAAAGGTGATTCCGTATGTTCAGTGTACACTTCAAGAACTACCCAACGGTGTTTGATTAAGCTTTCTCTAGCTCTTCTGGATTTTTAGATATTCAGGTTCCCGTACGTGTCTACGGAACTACAAAACGCTACCTGTCATTTTGGAAATATATTCTTTCCGCGAGAAATAAGGGCATAACATTTCTTTCAAACGTGGTTCTGAAATCTTTAGGTATTTAAGAAACCATATACGAAAAATATATTCTTTTTTTTCTTCTAAAATGTTGATGTAACAAAGTTTTTCTAAAATTGGATGATTTGTCGTGGAATAACTCAATTACGTATGTTTCAGTTTCTGGCATAAAGTATGAAGCGAAATGATATTAATATTTCATTCTCATAATAATTTTCATAAAGAAATTTTCATCAATAAGAAAAGCTGTTTTAACACGTATAAAATATACAATGCAGATTTAAATCTGGAAAAACATACAGACACAATATTGTTCTGTTCGAAGACAACGGCGTAGCTGGAAATATCATTTCTTACCAAACAGTAAGATTGTTTTACTATTACTAAAATAAACAGTTATTTATTCTTCCTTATCTAAACTCACTAATGTATAAAACAGTCCACTTAGCGTGACTCAATCTGCTTGTGATAAGATAATCCTGGCAACATTTCTCTAGCTGTAAAAGTAGCGCATGGTTAAAACCTTAGCTTTATAAACCAATGCTACACGAACGAGGGTACGAGTCCTGGTCAGATCAAGTATTTTTCCTATTAGTTAATAAGACAATAATAACTTCTCTTCGTCAAATGACAAACGTATAGAATTTGCCGGCAAGATAGAGAGAAAAGCATTTCAGGCTCATGGAAAGAACTTCTGTATTCTTTACTGAAGAACAGTTTAGTATCTTAGTGACTCATCGCTCGTGGGGGAACATGAGCTTTAGGGATAGTGATTTTGCTATCTGGCACCTTGGTCCGACTTTGGATATAACAATATTTACTTAATTTGTGTTTAACGTTCACATATAACATACTGACGTTCTGTCAACACCCACCACTTCTCTGATGTTATATTTTACACATAATAAGTACTTATGTCCTGAAATGCTTGTATGGATACATATAGAACTTATTATTATTATTTTCTGTAATTATTCATGCTTTGAGGAATATATCATTATAAAAATTAATTTTCTGGAACGGGATTCGAACCCACGACCTCACGATAAAAAGTCAAAGTTCTAAAAAAAAAGCTTCATAACCTCAAATTGAGTTTCATTTACTCTTGTAGGATTTTTGATCACTGTATTTCTGTGCTTGATAACCTGTGTTATAATTAGGGATTCCGCCAGGATTTTCAGTTTTGGGGGTGTAAAGTTAACATTGGGAGGTTTTGGATGGTTTCTATCGATTTTCGATCAGCTGTCGATTTTGAAGTTGTGTGACACAGGGGGAGGTGTGGCGAAATCACTGCTTATGATATATAGTGTGTAAATATTCATAAAATCAAGACAATAAAAAACAGGTAATTTTGTTCTATATACGAAAAAGTAGGGAAGTTATGTCACAAAACATTCACGTGCGACAATAATTCTATTGCCAAATTCGAAATCAGCGCCCTTAAATTTGTAAAGAATAGAGAAATTTCTTTATCTTATGGGAAAATGTTTTAAACGTTGTCTTGTGTAATTACCGTCTTGAACTCGACAGCTGGCCGTATTATCTTACATGTTCGCTTGATTTCGTTAATTACATCCCTTACGTAGTTTGTAGTGTTAAAATTGGCAGCGTAACATATTTCTTTCAGCTCGTCCTGTTATTCAAGTCTTGGAATGCAATTTAAAATATATCTGTGAAATTGACATATGATATTTCATCTGTTTTATTCAAAATGAAAGTTTGAAAAAGTGAATTGTCATATGAAGAGACTTGAACCAAAGACGTCAAATTCTAGTCTCAAGCACTGATTTCCACGCATTATTCCATTACGCCACGTAGGACACTTTATATATTGACACAGTTACTGTATATTTTGCCAGTATTTAATGATTGTTCCAGTTCGAAACTTAAACGAGCATGTTTGTCTTTATAAACGCAATTTAAAGTTACATTGTGTCAATTCTCTCTTTATTAGCGTGTGCATTTTTACTTTTTTAACTTTATTGGGTGTAATGCTTATTATTATTATTTTCTGAAGTTTCAAACATTCAAATTTATGATTGTTTACAATAATCTCGTGATGTAAAGAATTATGCCCATATCCAGGATTGGAGAAGAATCTACAAGGTGTACATGATTTCAAACTAGGGGCGTGTCTCTCTCTTCATAGGTTCCTCCAATCACTGCATTTGTATATTCCCGAAGGAACTTAAGGGGAAACAGATATTTCTTACTTGCCCAGAGCTGATTAAACGTAACATTTCGTATATGGTGTGTTGCCTATCTTCGCTACTTTGCATTTCAGGAACTTCCTTCGCACAGTGTACACTATCTGTTTTCAAAAAAATTGACCGAGAGAGCACGACCACTAACTTGGGCCCCCAAGATATAAGAGCTTATAACTTTTTAATCGTTGCGGTGCAAAACAAGTGAAATCTGTTGCACTATATGTCACTGCCTGATTTTTGAATTTATGCTGTAGAGGGCTACCGTTAACTTGGGCCCCAAGAAATTTAAGATATTATAGCTTTTTAACTGTTGCGGTGCAAACGCAAAACTTGAATGCAGAACGGTGCAAAACGATAGGTTATTTATTTCTAAAATTTTGTGTGGTGGTGTGTGTGGGATGGGAGTTAATGGACCCGAAGTTGTAGAGTATCTGATAAAGATGACCCAATGGTGTAGCGTTAAGAAAACCTTAGGGGGTATAATTTCTAAACTCTTAATTATTTAGCATAAATACCACAAAACTGAGACAACCATTGTAGTTATTAAATTCAGTGTAATCAGTTCTGGATTAAACTATTTTGGGGCCCCTGGCCCCTGTGCACGGCCGTCTTAACACCATTCTGTGTCCCTGGATAAAACAATTTACTGGGGTCCTTACATGAACACACACCCATGGAAAGGATAAATACAATTAGTTCGTTAGCAAAATTCAATATTTGTAAAATAAAAATGCATGTTTTACCTTTATCTAATATTAGAACAAAATTAAGTAAAACGTTTCATCACAAGCAGCTACACAAATCTCTACATATCATCTCATTGAGATGATATACATTATCATTAACATCCAGAGAGAGAGAGAGAGAGAGAGAGAGAGAGAGAGAGAGAGAGTAGAAAAGCAAGCCCAATAAGGGCTTCGTATCTTGACACGTAAATTAAATTAATCCCGACACGAACTGATCACTCCTAAGTTTATTAGTTTTAGACACTATTGTAGTAAACGGACGGAGGATTCTCAAACTATGACACGCATACCACTAATGGTCCGCAAACTTTGGATACTGGTACGTGAGCTTGATGAGAAACAATAAACGCGTACCTGACCTAACACACTGTCACTGATTGAACAAGAAATTGTCTTTTGTCCAGCCCACATGCCATATAGAAACAAATGTAATTGGCTTACCTATCACAAATTTGATTCCAGCAGCCCAGAATAAAAGTAAATTTCAATTTTGTGGGTGCATGAAAAAACCTGATAAGCATGAGTAGTTTGCGGGAAAATATATTTGAAGCTCGGAGAGAACATTGTCTCTTATGGGAAATTAGACAGAAACGCCATGTTTTGGGCTACTTAATATTATTCCTCAACATTTTTCTTTTTAGAAAACATAGCCGAGCACTTGAAACACATTTTGGGATATTATCCTCTTTTTTTTATTCTCACTTATCAGGTCTGGCACGTATCGACAGAATTGTGTTTGTAGCGAACAAAATAAGATAAATCTTTCCAGTATACTTTCCGTTACTAATTCTCGGTACACGCCTTTCCAATAAGCTTACTGAGATAGTTAAAAATGACTTTAAATTCACTAATTAAAATGTTGTGCAGATGTATTTCAAACAAATAAAATACAGCTAAAGCTATTCCCTTGTGCGATGCGCACGTCCTTGAAAGCGTAAGCTCCACGCTCGACCGCTCGCTCCCCAGGTGCCCAGGAGTAGCAATAACACTCTGGAATACAATTTAATTTAAAGCGGCAGATATAGGAGCACTAAAGAAAAATCTACAGCGTCCTGGCTGGGATTCGAACCCGGGGCGCCATGTTCGTGTAGAAAGATGCGCTATCGCCTGAGCCACGGCGACTCCATTCAAGCATAAATAAAGGGCATTAAAAATAATTTTCCAATTATTTCTTCTTCAAATAAGAGAATTATTCATCAGGGCTTTAGCTATTTCACAATTAGGCCTAAATTAATCTTATTGCTGTTCAGCGTTCTATTGTATTATTCAGATATCAACCATCCCAGCATTTGCCTAGTGTAATAAGAGAAACCAGGGGATAAAATAATCATCGGAATACTCTAATAATGCGCCAGAACCTCTGTGGGGGTATCACTCCCTAAATCTTTGAGAGCAGCACCCAATTTAATTTTCTTTCGGTCAAAATTCGACAGAAACCGTGCAAAACTCCACTTACACTCTCCCAATTTTTAATTTACGTCTCCAACTAAAATTCCTGAAGGAATCCTTCTGCACTTGGAATCGATCCCAAGACCTGATTACAAGGTAAACATGCTAACGAATATTCTATCTCGTTGGTATGCTTACTGGAAATAAAATCACAATATTTTATATACTAGTATTGAAAATTCTGTAATGTTTCTTGGTGGAACGGCGAAAATATGAATTTCCCGCACTAAAAATACAGTGTAATTAGTCCGCTATTACCATCAACCAATGTCATACGTTGCGCGATCTTTCAGTGGTCTACTTGTAGGAAGCTGATTCTTGAATCTGAAGCAGAGATCGCTTAACATTTATCACTTCTGTTGAGGAACTGACGTGCAATTCTTCTACAAATTCAATAAAGGATAATCAAATTAAGGACTTAGAAAAGACAATGCTTGTAAGAAGTGATTAAATTAGCATGGTGGCACCTAGGCACACATGGGTTTAGGGGCCGTGATGACTGCCCACTGTGCCAATTCATTATGACGACCATGCTCCTGTGCTTACCATTTACATGGGTAGCTGATTTACTTTTGCGGGGCCCCTGATGCCCGTGCCGGGTCTAGGGGGGGAAGGGGGCAGGCGCCTCCGGGCAGCACATTTAAGTGGCGGCAAACAGCTAAAATAAAAAAAAAATAGCTCCTAAAAGATAGAAGTAAAATCGCTTATTAAACTGAAATTGACCTAAACGTGTTCAAAATTCCAATACCGGTGTCGTAGGATATGTGTACCCCCAGAGATTTGTACTGGGATGTACAATTATCCTAGGATATGTGTAACCCCCTATAAATCTCGGAAACATCAAAGAAAATCAAGCCGCTTTCAATATTATTTCATTATGAAATGTAAAATTAATAACAAGAAAGCATCCAATAGGGGGTACACATATCCTAGGATAGTGTTTCTCAACCTGGGGTCTGCGGCAAGCATATAAGGGGACCGCAATAGTTTGACATATAACGATAATTTATTTCCAGATACTATTCAGGTTATTCAGATGTCCTATAAATTAATTTTAAAATTGAATAATTTTTGCCACGAAAGCTATATTAACAAACCTAAAAAAAATTCAATATATAAAATTATTGAACAAAACATTTAATAGTGCGATATGATTATCTATCCTCAAGTTGGATTTCCATTAGACTCTTAAATTAAAATGAAATGGTTCTGCTAAACTACAATTAGATAAAAGTGCACCCGAAGAACAAGCTGTGTGTTTGGTGGACTGCTCGCAGCATCGTGTATCGGGAACTGCTACCAGCTGGTCAGAGCATCAATGCAACTGTGTACTGTCAGCAGTTGAGCCGTGTTCAAGAAAAACTCAAAACTCTGGAGCCAGCACTTCTGAATCGCAAAGGGGTCCTCCTGTTACAGGACAACGCTGAGCCCCATGTGGCTAGGATGACCCGGGACACTATTCTATGCCTTGGATGGGAAACACTATTGCATTCGCCATACTCCCAGGACATTACACCCTCCGATTTTCACGTGTTCTATTCCTTGGACAGGAATCCAAGGAGGACGCCAGAGGACCTTAGAGGACGCCAGTTCAAATCCCTAGTAGAGGTGCAAAATGCACTTGATACCTTCCTCGCTTCACGGTCCATCAAGTTCTACCGCGATGGAATCCATGGCCTTCCAGAACGTTGGCAGGAGATCGTCGATGCTGATGGGAACTATTTTTGATCTTCCAGGTACGTCTTAGGTGACATATCGATGTTCGAAGGTGGTGGGTGAAAAAGCAACAGAACTTTCTTGCTTACCTTTATAGAATAGAGAGCTTAAACCGCTGAAGCTAGCGATATGAAATTTGGCATGAAGGCACAACATTACTAGTAGGCTGCAAAAATATTACAAAATGTATCGAGAGACGCCATCTTAGTTACAAAATGGCGTACTCTAATAATCCATTTTCCACACCGCTTGAGCTAGAGATACGAGATTTAGTATGAAAGTACATGGTGACCATTAGGTTGAGAAAATATTGAAAAATGTTCGAAACATCGCCATCTTGGATGCAAAATAACCACCGAACCCACTGTTGTATAGAAACATTTCACCTGATGTTTTTCAAGCAGTGGTTTGTGTTCGCTGACAAGATTATGAAGATATGGAAAATACATGGCGCATCAAAAATAATCTTCCACAGTTTCATTTAGTATTTTTTCATTCCGAATACCTCGATAAAAAATTAAATTTAAAACTGTCACTGATTTCACTATTTGAATCTAGGATAGTTCAATGTCAAGATCGGATAAAGAATTACTGATCAACAGACAGTTACTCGTGTCCGAAGAACCCGCCGCACTATGCTTATATTCTCGACGCAAATAATCAATTCTACTGATAACATTTGGATTTTATCTGCGTGCAAATTACTGGTACCATTACTGGAAACTTCATAAGCGATTGTCGCCGAATTTTGTAAAGAAAATATCGAAGGTATTCTGAGCAAGTCTTTTGCTCATTTCTGAATATTTGACTATTTATGTACAGTGATCTGTTTGTTCTCTATCATCACGAAAACGAAATGTTGCAGTTCCCTCCAGAAGCCTAAAATTGTTTATAGCTACTACTGTTCGTTGCTTTTAATATTGTACTTTCTCAGCTTATATTGCGTATACTCGAAGCCTTAGCTTCTGAAAGACTATGGGGAAATAGCCTTGCACTGAACGCACGTGCTGTAGACAAATTGATCACCTGCTGTCGAAAGTCATTGTTGACGCACATGCACACAATACCCCTCATAGAATTTTGCGCTTTCGTCTCGAAAGGAGCTCAATAGCACAGATAAGTTGTATCTCTGTGCCCTTGTTCTAGGTGTGCCCAATAGTGTATTTGATCTGTTTGAGAGGTTTAGTAGTCATTCATAACTTCTAATGATACATTAGATAACTGTAACATGCGTTTGCCGTGTGAATAAGCCTTGGTCAAACTGTATGTTGCAATTAGGGAACATGTGCCCATAGATTACAGCTATCTTACCAGGACTAATTTTTATCCCGTAAGGGGCGTTCGTGCCCGAGTGCCCGCCTTCTGGCTACGGCACTGACTACCATTCATTATGTTTTAAAGAAATCTATGATCGGAAAGTTTACGGCGATTAGGGAGGTCATTTAGTTGAAGGCTAGAAGAATATCAGTTTTGTATAGGTGAGATAAGTAAGGGCTCTATCATTGACTATAAGTATGAAAAAAATCATGATTTCATCCAACCTTAAGAGATTACTGTCACTAGCCATGGACCAGATAGGAGAGGCATAATCAATAATCCATAAAACACAGCTTATGAAATACGTTGTAAGTGCAAGCGTGTTAGTGATATCAGTGAACCAATGGATCAGACCTAGGGTTTTCGTTATTTTGGAAATGATGTAGTTAATATTATTAAGAAAGGTTAATTTACTGTCAAACGCAACGCCAA
>JAGDQP010018248.1:384-25710 GCA_022664845.1 Lepisma saccharinum
ATATATATATATATATATATATGACATGGTACCGATCTCAATAGGTAGATTTTTCTTCGAAATTACTTAAAAACGCGATAAATCGGACTAATAATTAGCGCAAAATCTCTTTACTTCCAACATGTTACAAAGTATTAAGGAATATTCTATTAACAGGTCTATGTGTATATGTAGATGAAATAATTGGAGATCACCAATGTGGATTTATAAAAAAATTGATCCACGTTGGACCAGATTTTTACCTTGAAACAAATCTTAGAGAAGAGATAAGAATTCATTGATTTTAAGAAAGCATATGCTTCTATCAAAATGGAAAAATTATACAGTATCCTTGTACGATTTGGAATTCCGAAAATCTTGTTCTGCTGTGTCTCAGCAAACCCATAACCAGAATGCGCCTAGGTAATAAGATGTCAGATAGTTTCGAGATTCGCAACGAATTGAAACAAGTTGATTCCTTATCATCACTACTGTTTAACTTTGCATTTGAATATGTGATTTTAAAAATAAAAGAGAACATAAAGGGACTAACATAAAATTGCTTGTACGTATACGCAGATGATGTAGATATAATAGGCGACCATATAGATTCACTACAAACTAACACCAAAGTCTTAGTAGAAGCTTGGCATGATATAGGTCTACAGGTAACAAAACACAAAACATAAAGAAAGCAAAATACGTGTAAACAAGCCTAAACACTGAGAATGAAGGAAATATAAACATAACAATTAGGGATGAGATAAAATAAAGAAATTTAAATACGTGGGAGCATATGTAACAAGCAAAAACAAGGGCACGGAAGGAATAAATAGTCACTTAGAATAGGACAACGCCTAGTTCTGTTCCCTCCAAAAACTCCTAACCTCGCGATTAATATCAAAGAAATTGAAATTCAAAGTATACAGTATAGAACGGATATTCTGCTCGTAATACTTTACGGTTGCAAAAGTTGAGTACGACCCTAGCAAATTAACATAAATTACGTGTTTTTGAAAATTAGGTTTTGAGAAAGGTACAGGAACAAGATCACTGGATAATGGAGGAGACTTCATAATGAACATTTCCACGGACTGTACGATTCACCTATGATGCGGTGGCCACGTAGCTCGGATGGGGAAAAAAAGGAAGATTATATTCTATCTTTGTTGGGAAGCCAAATGGCAAGATACCGTTGGGAAGACCGAGACGTCGTTGGGAGGACAATATTAGAAGGGATCTTTGAGAAGTAGGTTTTGTGTTTAAAGCTGGCGTGATGATGTCCAGAATAGAATCCCATGGTGAACGTTTGTTACTGCGGAGATGATCTTGCGAGTTCCGTAAGCCATAGAGTCAACTAATTCTGTACGAAAAATTAAAGACGGAAAGATAAGCCTATGGCATCATTTTGCTAAAAGTTTTTAATAGGCTATAATGAACCTTTCCAATCAGTTTCTTCTGGTTTCAGACCTTGCTCTGAAAATATTTTCGTGAATTACATTAATTTTTGTACTCTTCTGTAATGTTACGAGAATTTCCTCTGTATTCCTGTACTATAATTTTATGAGTATTGAAATGCAAGTCTCATATATGTTATCATCGTCACGTACTCAATCTAATGATTAATGACAACACGATCAATTTTGTGCGAATTTTTTTTGCAATCATCATTAATAATTGAAACATATTTATAATCAAATAAACGAGTGATTGAAACTACAGCGATTAATTTCTGTTAAAATGTTACACTACCTGATAGATATATACGATAGGAATATAACATACTGCATAACAGTGCACTAACATCTCCGTCCAAAATTCCATTGATTTAATGAACTTGTATTAACGAGATAAGCATTCCTTGTTTTGGTGATCTGTTACTTTTGTCAGGAAGGAAGTTGATTCAAGTGCCTAGCCGGCCAGTTAAGCTGGTTGTATTTTGTATTCTGTTAAGATATATGTCTGTTAAAATTTGTTCTTTGTTTCAGGGCCTAGGATAGCAGTGAATATGTATACACATTGTGTAAGCTTGGATGATTTGTGTAACACCACTGGGAGACGAGAACTGATGTAAGAAAAATACTAAGAAATTAGTCGCTGCCTAAACAGGAAGACTTCCACGTGTGAAATTTATAAATCTGGATTTCGAATTGCGACCACAGAAGTAGGGTTATTGAACTCTTTTTCGTTTCTGCAAATATCATCATTTGGTGTAAGTTAACCGTAAGGTAGAACAAATCACTACAGTTTTCTTTAGTACAGAAAAATATACAACATAATCAACCCATTTCGATAATGTCTCCTCGATTAATCACAATTTGAAAGAACATGTTGAGAATTGTGCGGTGAATAACTGGTATCGAATTGACTAAAGTAGGAATAGATGCTAATGGTAGAAACTATTCTAAAATCTACTGTACGAGTTACGCGTAGGAATTATTTACACGCGCAAATAATGTTGTTTTGACAACTGAATGTGAAGAAACTATTACATCTCTTAGATAAGTAAAAAGGCTTTCGTTGTAGAATTACTATAAAGTTCGTTTCTGTCTAATTGCAGTTATAAGATAACTTGATAATCTTGGTATGTGAGAAGATGTATATTAAGAAGTTTTGTTGTAGGTGTTTACAATGATAGAATAACTGCAGTTGAAGAAAATAAAATTACGTACTTAGATTATTTGATTAATTAGTTTTCGGGATTGTACATAAAATTTAAATTTATAGTCTTATTCGAAAATTAGCTCACAACTCGTATTGTAGTATTCACAACAGTGTTCTGAATTAGGCAGAGGTAAATCAGTTCAAAACTCCTAAATGTAAGTCCTGTGGTATATCATACGTGAAGTAGTTCAACAGTCAAAGCCCCCATTCGTTTTGTTTAACAAATTACCATGTGTTTTAATACAGTGATGATAATCTCATGTTAACCCAGCATGTAGAGAATCAGAATTCGTCGAGCTTTACATTATTATTTCCATTACACATTCATGAATTGCGTTGTATTCAGTCTGTGAAATATCGTATCTTTATTTCAGCCATGCCAACATACAGACTTTGTGAATTTTGCAAACGATATGTTCAAGAGGAATTAGAAATCCATCAGTTGAATTGTCCGAAAGGTAATGATCACGTAAATCATTGTGAAGAAAGTGAACATTCATCAAATTTAGAACTGGCACAGTGTTTAGATCAAGAGTTCTTACAAAAGAAACATATGTGTGAGTTTTGTTCGGGCATTTCTTTGACTGGAAAAGAACTGGGTATCCACCAAGAGATGTGTAAACATGAAGAAGTGACATGTGAAAAGTGTAGCGCCCTCGTAAAACGATATAATATACCAGAACACACAAACAAATATTGTCTGAAAGTGAGCACAGAAACATGTTATTATTGCGATAAGGAAATGACAGAAGAAGAGTTGAAATTGCACATTTCAATCTGCGATTTCACTCTGATCCGTTGTGAGAAATGTCTTGTACGGATTCCAAAGCGTTACATGGCTTATCACCTGTCTGCTGATTGTATAAAAAGGATGATACAGTGTGAATACTGTGGCTGCGACTTAAAGGCTGATACTCTTGAAGATCATTTTGGGATCTGCGATCTAATTCCTGTGTATTGTGAACAAAAGTGCGGTAAAGAAATGAAAAGGAAAGAGTTACAGCATCATATGGGAGAGGAGTGTCCCAAAAGAACGGTCAAGTGTAAGTATTGTGTTAAGAACCTTGAACCTGGATTGTTGGAGAATCATTATTCAGAGTGTGAGAAGTTCCCAGTTGCTTGTCCGAAAGTTTGTGGTTTATCATTTCCCAGACAAGCTGTAGAGAGACATCTGGATGAAGATTGTGAGAAGTCATTTGTGAAATGTATGTACCAATCAATGTCATGCAGCTTTGAAGGCTTTCCTGTAGATGTACGTAGACACATGCAAGAGAAAAGTACATATCATGCACTAATGTCAAATAACAGAATTGAACATCTTTCAGAGGTTGTAGATAAACAGAAAGAGATGATAGTTACAATGGAAAAACGATTGCAGAAAATGGAAAAAGAAAGCATATTGAAAGACAAGAAAATACATGAATTGGAAGAAAAGTTGAAAAAAATTGAAGAGAGAAACGTGTCTTCAAAACCAATAAAATCGGGAAGGTTTATGTGGAGAATCAAAGAAATGTCCAGAAATTTGAAATCATTCGAATTTGATGCAGAGCTATTTAGTGACCCTTTTTGTGACTCGGATTATGGTTATAAATTTCAGTTAGGGTTGTATCCAAATGGCCATGTTTGTAGCACTGGGAAAGTATTGTCAGATTGTGTGTGTGTTTTCTTTTTCGTTTGTTCCGGTGATTATGATTCAGTTCTAGAGTGGCCATGTACAAGACATGTAATTATCAAACTAATTGATCAGAACAATAGGGAAAATGATGTTGTTGGTATGTTGAAAGGCAGAAATAACCAATACTTTCGGAAACCTGAGAAAGGTGAAAGAAATCCTGGAATAGGCTTTTCATTAATTAACCACGACGCACTGAAAAAAGGAAAGTACGTATCTGATAGTGGGATGTTTATCGAAGTGATAATTAGCCCATAAGATGAAGACTGAAACATAGTTACTAATTTGTAAAGGATTGGTGAAGTTTGATTTGATTAAAAAAATAAATTAAAAAAAATTAAGTATAGCGTGTCTGGTGTGAATCTTAATTCATCTTATTAATGTTACAGATACAAATTTTTTCTTTGGAGGAAGATTTTGTCTGATTTTTCATAGTTAAAGGAAGACTGTAGCATTGAAAAATGCTTCAGAACTTATTCCGGCTGTTTCGTATTTAAATGATTATTTTATCTTGAGTTTGTTAAGTTTCATACAGTCTTTTAAGTAAAGGTGAAATATTCTGTAATTTTAAAATAATTTTCGGGTGGATGATTAAGGGAGACATTATCTTTTTATTCTTTGTATCTATGTATGTTGTTGCAGGCCTATTTCGTCTTGTAAGACGCGTTTTCAACATATTGTATCTTTGAGTGGTGGTAGTATGTACTACAGATAAGCAGAAAGAAAATATTTGTTATATTCATTATAATAATAATACATGTAATCAATTTCTGTGTAGTACGTTATGTATTATTAAAAAAATCAGTAATTTGTGACATAAATAAAATAGAATAGCAGCACCCTGCTGTAACTTTTCGCAAGGAGCTTGGCCCTTGGAAACATGCTGAGGAAGCTAAATATTTTGAAAAAGAAACATTACCACACAGAAAGTTAGGAATACTTAGTTTTAGTATTTCTTTGCTGTGGACTCTTGTTACTTTTAAAGTTGATTTTGTTTTTTGTACTGCAAACACAATAGACTACGTATACGCGATATAGAATGTCACCGTTTTGAATGATTACCGTAAGATGGGGTGACATACTCACATTGGTTTTGTACTCTGGTTGCTTCAGTTGTACTTTGTTACCGTAATCATGGGCGAAATGATGCAGTTCTACGTAAAACTAGCACGATAAAGTAACACCTCGTGTAAGTTTGTACACACATTACGTTGATCAAGTGCAAGGTTCCAGAATTAGTATACAGTTTCGTATTGCTAATATTCTTGTGCAAGTGTTGTACAAAAATATTGTGTACTACTTCACTCCATAAAAGAGGGGTGAAGTAATACAGAAATATAGATATACGATGTATCACTTTAATCAGGGATAGGGATGTAAGAAGATGCATATGTGTCTCTGGGAAAACATATAATTGGAGCAATTTGCATATTTATGTCCCCGTTTCAAAGGATCATCAGTTCCTCTGTATTATATATCGGGAATTACGTAAATTACGGTGGTAGTAGATGTAAGCAACTGTAGCAACGATGGTGATTCTAAAGTACAGCCCAAGATCTGAACTAATATACTGTAGATACTGCAACTAATCTAAATACGTAGGACATTGAAAAGGAGTAGGTTAACTTCTGTAACAGTCATTCATATGAGACAAACTTACTTTAGGTTCGTTAACGTCAAGCACACCATTGCACTTGTGCTGTTTAATTAAATACATTTACCATCTTGCCTTTCTTAAGCAGATATGAACCATAATGCAGACGTATACATACCGTAGAATCGCATAGCTTTACTCAGCCATTTCCCAGTATAAAATCACATTAGTAACTTTGATATCTAAGATGCTTATTTACATCTACCATGTAATTGAATCCATAACAATCTATTATAATTATAAGTATGCACAGAACAATGACGTCACTCAATTCAATCAATATATAAAAGAGTAGTTGGGAGAGTAATATTCTTAGCGTATCTAGAGAGATATGTCTAATTAGAATTCAACACTTCTGCCGAATTTTTATCCTCACCCACCGTATTACATTAGCTCCAGTGTGGATCTTAAAATACACTGATCATTTTAAGATTTTATATTTTTCCACAGAGTCTACTATTTTCTAAAGCAAATATACAGTAATGGCTAATGTAGTGTATCGAATATCTAAGCTACAAGACAAAAAGCGTACTTCTGGGTGGAGGATACAACTAAAAGTTTTCGGAGCTAAGGTAAAAGTTTTTTCATGAAGCAAACAGGGTTTTCGTAAAACAATTTCTTTCATAAGAAACTATTTCTTTAGTGCAACAATAAATAATGTTTGTCAATGTTGGATAATTATAGCATCTAAAACTGTTCTTTGGATGTTTATTTATTGAAACATGTTTTTCTGCTGTATCACCAGGCCGTATAGTTAAGGTATTTTATATTACATGCTGCATTTTCTTTGTGCTTTTACACTTGTTTCTGGAAAGTTGCTTTGATAGAATTTAATATTTTTTGTCTACACTGTCTTCCATACTTAGTCGAGGAAAAAAGCATAAAACTTTCAGCTGTATAATATTTCAAGTAATTATGATAATTTATAAGAGCTATTCTGGCAAATGTTTCTTTAATTCCTTTTAAAAAACTGAAAGAAAGAATTATTTACATTTGTATGTCAAGAGATTCCACAAAATAAAATAATTTTCTTCCAAATAGCTATTTCTATCTTTTTTTATTATTATTATATTGAGTGATCGAGAACGGACCCACATCCGCTCTCTCTCTCCTTTATTTTAGTAAACACAGCACAGTCTCGTGAAGGTTTAATTAAAAAAAAAAAAGAAAACCTTTTAATATATTTTTTAAATGTGCAAAAACCAGACAAATCCAAACTGAACTACGCGGTTAAAGAATACATATAAACTTGGTCGTTGTCGTGATTAAGATTCGAACCCGAATCTCTCATTTTTAATTGTCATTTCACAAAATTCTTCGCGTAAAGGAAACAATATCTAATTCTTAATTTCAACACCAGCAGTGAGTAGCTGGTTGAGCTGAGGCACGAGGATTCATACACAGTAGCGTACCGTAATAATTTAATGATTAGAATCAGCGTTCGATTTGTGCAATTTCCAGAGAGGGGGAAGAATTACTGAGAGATGTATTGTACGGTATTTTGGGATCGTCCATATCCCAGGTTCTGTAGAAAGTACCAGAGAAGATTTCTGCCGAGAGGGGGATAATCCTAACCATCCCCCGCTACAAATCGAACAGTGGTTAGAATATTCAATCGACAGCTGGGGGGAGATTCCGTTTCGAGTTCCTGTTGCAGCAATGGCTTTGTGCAAACTAACTATGGCTTACGGGACCCACTAGTTTCCCAATAGCCTCGTTCCCTAAGTCACTGTTTCTTTTTACGTGTTTGTTTCCTGGAATAGTTTAATGTGCCTAGAAGAGAAACGAATGGAATAAAAAAGTTTGACTCCTACTGTTACAACTGAACAGTAGCGGATCTTGGTTTGGTGAAAGTAGCAATGATCCCCACGTAAAAATAAAATTTTGTTCACTTCTTACATTTTCTAAAATTCTAGATTGATCATACCCTAATAATCAAAATTGGAAGATAAAGAGCTACTCACTTCAAGTGTTTGGGTATTACTGCTTAAAGATACGAAGTGTGACGCAGCAATGAATATGAGAATAGAGAAACAAACATTAACCAAGAACAAACTTTTCTACTGACCAGAAGACCCCATCGAGCAGAAACTTTTGAAAACTCCAGCTCATTCTTTAGAATAAGGTCTGCTCGCTCTTGTCACATGCTAAACCTGTCTGCTGTTTGACGTGTTGACAGTTGACGATCTGACTTGAGAATGTGAAGGACAAAGCCAATGTTTTCTTTGGTGGTGACAGTTGCTGTTTCCCTGATCTTGGCTCATCTTCAAAACTCTTTCTCACACTTGAATTCTCGTAGAGTTTGAATGTGGTTTAGGAAGAAGCATTATCATGTAAAGTACTGAGCATATCTTTAGATTGATTTCAGATGCTAACATACCTTTAAGAGTAAGATATGTGATCACCGACCGATACTTAAATTTCTGCATTTTCAGCAAATCACAGCACGTTTTCACTTCAAGATCCTGAAGAGAAAAAAAAAACTATAAAGTGTTAGAAATATAAATATGGTACTTGATACTAAGGAAGGATAATGCATTATAAGAACTATAATTTGGTTCTCCTTGCTGCCTATTTTCGGGGTGAGGATCAGAATTTTTCAGTGATTGTATCTCATTATATTTTGATTCCATTCATGTGTGTATTTAAAGTAATACCTTTAGTGATAGTAATACACTAGTAATAATTAGTGATACCTTTAAGTGACATCAATATTACACATGGTTTTTATCAGTCACATACAAACTCGAATCAAAATATATTCGTAACTCGTCGTAGTGTAATGTATTAATAAAGATAAGAATTTAAAATACCGAAACTCAAATCGTTGTTGGTCGAGTATTGGCTTTGTATTCCGGAGGTCAATACAAGCGGTCGTCCATCGACAGGTTTTCCAGGAACTTTTCTCGGTCATACCAAGTAAACGCCGGGATAGTACCATCAACGTAGCCCTGGCCGACTCCTTCCATCATTTTACCGTTACCCTATCTCGACCTGAGCCATAGATGCCTAAAGGCCATAAACATTCAAATCGAAGTAATTGGTAGTGCTCAGAAAATTAGTATTTAGTGACAGGTAATTAAGGCTGTTATGTTGTAGAGTGATATGTAAAGGGGCGCAGATATCGTAACTCATTAATAATAAATCCAGAATAAGGGTGCAAGAAATGGAAATTGCAGGGAACACATAGCCTGCTACGTACAGCACTGGATATACATTTTCCTATTTTTTGTGATTGTATCTCATTATATCTTGCGTGTATTTATGTATGTATTTATCACTCAGCACTTAGGCGTCACCTCAAGTATAAATTCAAAGCACACACAAAAGTTCCAATATGCAATTTGTGTAAATAATATCTTAAATATTTTGATTTCTTTTTCTTCGCATTGGTGCTAGATTGTTATTTAGAACATATACGAGATATGTAGATAATTCTGAGTTGATGTTCACACAAGCGAAAGTGCATTTTCTGCTACCGAGTTTCTTTCTAGCACGCAACAAAGCTTACTTTCTTCTGACTAGATACAATCTTTACCTTTGAGCTGGATAAATTAGGGTGATTTTTTTTATTTAATTTTTTTGAACGGGTGAATTTCATCCGGACATAACATCTGTAAAAATTGTTCAATTTTAATGCGGTTTGTCGCAAGTGACGCAGGAATGATGAAATTTTATACGCCATTCGTTGTGGTTGTGTTCCGGGTGTGCAAGCAATGTGATAACCGAAAAACCACCAAAATGCTTCAGCGCTTTGCGAAAGGGATGGAAGTACTGAATAGTGGGACCCATTTTTTTTTTTTTCGAGGGGACAGTGAATAAGGGCATGTTTAATGAATCTGTCCAACAACTGGATGACATTGAACAAACAAGGTTATCATCAGCATGATGTGGCAACATGCCACACGTCTCATGAAAGTAAGGTCCTGATCAGCAGTTACTTTGATGATCAGAACTTGTGGCCCCCGAGATCTCCTGATCTTACATTCCCAGATTACCTTCTATGGGTTTATCTGAAGGGTCGTGTGTACCGTGATAATCCACAAACACTGGAACACTTGCCAGCTGACATCACAAGAGAAATTGCAAACATCACCCAGGATACATTGCGGGCTACTGCAGCGAACATGGAGCGACGGATTCGACTGTGCCTAAGGGAAGTTGGAGGTCCTTTCCAATATCTGCTTTAAAGGTAAGTGATTACCAACCTTATTGCAGAATGCATAAAATTTGCATTCTTCCTGCGTCATTTGCCGCAAACCGCATTAAAATTGGACAATGTTTTTACAGATGTTATGGCCGAATGAAATCCACCCGTTCTAAAACAATCACTCTGTACTACAGACCAACTTAACACAAACTTTTACAAATAACGATATTGGAAAACATCCATCGATTACAAGATAATCATCAGCCAGAATTTAAACTGAAGAGAAACGACAATGAGAAGACCTGTGTAAAATCTAGACTTTGCAAATGGAAAAGAAAATTCCACATTTCGGCTATCATATTATTTAAATTATCTAACTAAAGATCTTTCTCTAGGAAAGTTTAAGGATTTTATTCTCATTTAACACATTTTTTTTTCATTATTAAATTTTTAGTCTACCTTGATCTTCAATTAACCTCACATAATCACAAATATAATCTGTAAAGTGCACTCTATGTTTCTCACTTTGAAAGAGAGGATTTTGGTTGTTCTTAGATTTCTGAAAGTGTTCATGTGTAGGACCTATAACTGATAGAAGGGTTCGTCTTTCATCAATGAGCGTGAACATAATATGTTTCTGGAAAGGCCACGGTAACCTAATATCATTGTCACCAAAACAAATTTTCGCGTAGAAAATCCATGAAAACTACTGCTTATTGCTAAACACGTTAACAAAGATCCCTACTTGTCAGATACTCCATGGTATCTCAGATTTTCGAGAAATTTCTTATCTGGAGGCACCATCTGCAGTGATTACATTTGGAGAAAGAACTACGAAACTTATTACAAGGTATCCACACACAATTATTTGCGGCGTAAACATTTTCTCGACAGTCTGCTGTGCCATGCAGGCGGGATAGAGTGACCCGTTCTGCCCCATAATCCCGTAATATTATTATTTCATGCGTTTCAATTGCTGTATGTTTTGGTTTCCGTTTATGTAATAGCAACAATAATAAGAATAGATGAACATATATGAGCAGTATTTTTCGAGAGCGATTTTAATTTGATCTTCATTGACAAGATGTGTGATCTGTTGTTTCACTTCTATGGAAATTTGTACTTTATATTTAAACTTGTTTCTAAACAGCATTAATTATGAAGCAAAGTGTATTGTATGTCCCCTTGTAACTAAAATTAAATAACCACACATATTGTGTTTGAAAGATTTTATTTATAATCGCATCTATACTTTTCATGCATCATTGGACATGTATTATTTATACGCAACAGTACATCCAATTATTAGACACTCAGTTCGTCTTTTATTGCTCCCACCCCCACCCATCCTTTATTCGTTTCGAAATGTTGCCTTTATTTTTCGGTGCTCTTCATCTATCTGTCTGCATCTCTCATCTTTTTGCCTCTCACCGTGCCGATGAAGTGATCGACTGGAATCGCAAAAGTGTTTGCAGGGCTAACAGCCATAGTGATGATAATTTTTTAAAACAACGAAACAATCCCTGAATATCAGAAGGTAATCAAGAGCCTTTTACTTGCTTTGGGCATCTGTAACACGTGTCATGAAATTAAGTTAATTCGAGTGACTGTCATGCCAAGTAAGCAGACTATTGATGTTTCACTAATTTTATATTTTAAAAACATACTTTAATGTGAGCGCGTGAAGCGTAATTGGATACGTTATTTAAACCACCAACACTATATTTCTCTTGCAACCAGCAATGTTTATTCAGATGTGGAAAGGAGCTACACTGCATTCACAATGTTACGTGTTTATGAACGTTAAAAGAAGGTAATTCACCAGTGTATTTATTTACCCCACCGGCATGTTCCAGCGGAAGTTTTAATTTTATGTAAGTTTTTACCGTTGCGTCTTTTTGACGCTTGATGAGGTGCGATTGGATCAAGCGAAATATTGTTCTAATTGTTTTACCAATGTGTAAAACTGAGTTGTTGTTTTTAGGTAGATTTCGAAGAAAAATCTACCTATTGAGATCGGTACGATATCAAAGTTGTACATATGTATATATATATATATATATATAAACACGCTAGCGGCCATAATTTTGAAGATACTTGAACCAAATTTTTATATGTTGTTTCTAGGCTTAATGGTTCGGTTAAGTTCGTTAATGAGCAAAATCGGTCGCCATCTTGGATCCAAAATGGCCGCCGAACCCATTGTTGTATAGAATACACAGCCTAAACCTCTGGGGCTATTGAAATCAAATTTGGCATAAAGGTACACCATCACTGTTTGATTACGAAAATGTTACCTAATGAGTTCAAAGACGCCATATAGGATTCAAAATGGCGGAAGCAAGAAATCTATTTTCCATATCGTTTGAGCTAGAGATACGAAATTTGGCATAAAGGTGTATTGTCACTAGTAGCGCAAGAAAATATTACGAAATCTTGAAAAAGTCCCATCTTGGATCCAAAATAGCCGCCGAACCCATTGTTGTATAGAATACACACCCTTAACGGCTGCAGCTAGAAATATCAAATTTGGTAACACGGTACATTATCACTTGTATGTTACTAAAATATTACATGATGTATCCAAAGACACCATCTTGGATCCAAAATGGCGGACCTAAAAGTCCATTTCCACACCGTTTAAGCTAGAGATACGAAATTTGTCATAAAGGTGCATTATGACGAGTAGTTTAGAGAAATATTATAACATTTGGGAATAGTCGCCATCTTGGATCCAAAATGTCCGCCCGAAATCACATTTTGCACCGTTTGAGATGGATAAATGAAATTGTACTTAAATATGTATTATCACAAGTAGGTCACGACAATATAAGAAAACTTTCAAAAAGTCGTCAACTTGGATCCAAAATGGCCGCCCCAAAAACCCAATTTCCAAATCATTGAAGGTAGAGAGACTAAATTTTCTTTGAAGGTGTATGACCAAGAGTAGGTTACAATAAATGGGGCAAACCTCCCCTTTCGGGGCGAAGCCCCCCGTGGGAGGGTGCAGATGGACTCCATGGTGGTGTAGTGCTGCAGGGAGATTTTGGTTAAGATAAAGGAGGCGCATCCTCTCAAAAACACTGAAGTTGGGGGCGAACCCCCTACGGGTGTCTGGGGGCAGCGCTCCCAGCGAAGCAAAGTGAGTGTATATATATATATATATATATATACACACGTCTTGTGGGGTATCGTTGAACAGCTCTTGATGAATAATCTACAAATCAATAAATAGTTTCTCAATAGCTCTCATATAATGCGAGATTTGAATTTTTGAAAATAAAAAAATAACTTCGAGATCTACCTCAGCCTGTAGGCTTACCGAAAGGGATTTTTTATGCTTAAATTTACCACACCCGAGCTTTGCAAAATGGATTCTGAGACATTAAAGGCTTGAGAAAATGTGCCATTAAAAAAAAAAACTTTGATCTCTTTTTTTTTTTTCAGATACTACCTGGTGCAAGTGACCTGTTCCAAGTGGTTCCACAAACTATGTCGCTGCCTCCACTGGAAGACTTCATTTCTGAATATCTATAATTCTGTTTTCGAATTCCGTCAACAGAAGTAGGTGTTTTTGGATCTCAAATTCTTTAACTTTCCTAAAAATGGAATCATTTCCAGTGAGTTTACTATTTTACGCAAAACAAATGAGTACATTTTCCTTTAGAACAGGAAAGGCAGAATAATAATACCTTTCTCGACCATTTACATATTTGGAACGGGCATCATTATTTTATTCGTTGGCTGGCTTGTTCTTGAAGAAAATCATATCGAATTAACTGTATGGTATGATGGATGTGTCTTGGCGCAAATAGTGGAAACTTTTCTAAATTTACTGTCTGTATATGTAAGGAATACAGTTTTTGCTTTTCTGAAGGAGAAGAAACCGTAATATCTCCAAGTATGTTCGCTCTAACTAGGAAAGTTTGTGTTCAGAAACCACTTACAAGTTCTGCCTGAATACAGTTTGAATGTAGTGCAAAATCCTTTTGTCTTTTGGAAGACAGTTTTTTATGTTCTGAACGATAGAAGAACTAATAGTCTTTAAGTTTCGGTGTGTGACTGGCTTAGATTATTTGTTTAATCACGATTTCAGTAAAGGCGTGTAACGTTCAAATTTACATTCGAATGCTAAAAATAGTTTATAAAGCGTGTAAGTATCTTTATCATATCGCTAATTGATAATACAGTGATAAGTATTCTGGATTAGGTCAGAATATTGATAAACAGAGTTTTTTTTTTCAACTGTACGTTGTCAATTCTGCTTCTTACAATTGTATGTTTTGAATTCTGCTTCTCACTTGTGTCTTTCTTTGTATTAATTCCGTGAAGTAATATCCTTTGTTTTGACAATGCCCACTTTCAGATTTTGTGAATTTTGTAAACAGTATTTTGAAGAGGAATTAGAAATCCATGAGATGAATTGCACAAGTAAGAATGATGACTCTAACCAATGTGCTAAAACTGAACATTCATTGAATTCAGAACTAGCTCAGTGTTCAAATCAAGAACTTTTAGAAAAGGAACGTGTCTGTGAGTTCTGTTCAGACCTATTTCCGACTCAGCAAGAAGTTACTATCCACCGAGAGGTATGTAAGCATGAAAAAGTCAAGTGTGAAGAGTGTAGCGTGCGGGTAAAACGTCGCAATATGGCAAAACATATGAAGATACATTTTGGGAAAGCTTACGTCACAACATGTTATTATTGTGATAAGGAAATGCAGGAGGAAGCGTTGAAATCACACACTTTAATTTGCGATCTTTCTCTGGTTCGTTGTGAGAAATGTCAAGTGCGAATTCAAAGGTTCTTCATGACTCACCACCTGACCACGAACTGTATAAAAAGAATGATACAATGTGAATACTGTAATTATCACTTAGTGGCGGATAGTCTCCAACAACATTTTGAGGTCTGTACCCTAATTCCTGTGTTTTGTGAGAACAAGTGTGGTCAAGAAATAAAAAGAAAGGAGTTACAGCATCACATGAATGAGGAGTGTCCCAAAAGAGTGATTGAGTGTGAGTATTGTGCTAAACACCTTGAGTTTGAGTTATTGGAAACTCATTATTCAGAGTGTGAGAGATTCGAAGTTTCTTGTCCGAAGTTATGTGGCCAATCAGTTCCAAGAGAAGAAGTAGAAAAGCATCTGGATGAAGCATGTGACAGGTTATATGCAAAATGTATGTACCAAGCGGTGTCCTGTACATTTGAAGGTTTTCCTGTTGATATACGGAAACACATGGAAGATAATAATGTGTTTCATGCAGAAATTACCAACATCAAAATAGGAAACCTTTCAATAGTAGTGGAAAATCAGGATGATATAATAAGTACGTTAGAAGGAAAACTGAAGAAAACGGAAGAGAAAGTAAGTGAATTAGAAGAGAATTTGAAGATGAAAGAGAAAACCACGCCACAGTTTTTAACATCTGGAAGATTCCTTTGGAGAATTGAAGACGTTCCTAAAAATTTGAAGTTATTTACATTTAATAAAGGGTTATGTAGTAACACATTTTACGATTCAGAATATGGATATAATTTACAAGTACGGTTATATCCCAATGGCATTGATTATTGTAAAGTTAGAGATTGTCTAGGGATTTTCGTTTCTATTTATCCTGGTGCATACGATTCATTATTAGAGTGGCCCTTTCAGAAACGCGTAACTTTCACACTAATTGATCAGAAAGATAGGGCTAACGATGTTGTGAACTACGTTGATGGCTATGAAGGCAAATGCTTTCAGAAACCTGTTAACGAGAGACGAAATACTGGAAAGGGTATTTCAAACTTCGTTACGCACGAGAAAGTGGCAAGTGGGCATTACATTTGTAATAATGTCATGTTTGTCGAAGTAAAAATTGAGTAGATATGCATCTGAGAACCATGCAAGTTAATGTGCAGGTAGAGCAATATAATAAGTAGCAAACTGTAGTCAGTATGAAAAACGCATAGTTTCAAACACTTAACGCTAGCAATACCAAGACATTTTTCATAACATCTCTTACCAACGGGGAGGTACTTTATAACCACTACATTTAAATTTAATTACGAATTATCACTATGAACAAAATTTGTATAATAATAGCAAAGTGAAATGTCATTGTATATTTTTCAACAATCATTTCAACTTAACATGAAATAATCAATAGAACCATTGTTGAAGAGGTCCTAGAATTAGAATTCAAGTCACACCACAACACAATATCAATGAAATGAAATTATAAATAAGTGCATTGTTGAAGCAGTAATAATGTTGTAACATAAAAGGAAAATAATAATTATTGTTCCACGAGTCTTGCATTATACCTGAAATTAGTTGATAAACCAAAACATTAGACATGTTATTTGTTCACATGAGTTAACTCAGGGCGCTTAACCTTCCAGCCATCTTGTCCCAATTTCTAGTAATACTAACCATTTTGCTCCTGAACATATATTTGTACTGTGTGTCCACCTGAACATATATTTGTTTTCTAATAATATTATCACTGGAAATGTTTAGATAAAGACTGAGTAAGGTAAAAGAATTCATAATAATTTCATATTTTTAAAAGACCATTTACATATGTAAAATTTAAATTGCAGAGAAAATGCGTATAAAGTACCCCCCCGTTGGTATTGCTAGGGTTAACTGAATAATGACAACAGATTCAATATTCTCAGATGTTCTTTATTTCCTTTACCTATTTTGAGTTTTCTTGTTCCATACAAGTATCCTCACTGCCATCTTAAATTTCGTTTATTAAGTGTACGTGTATTGAATAATATGTGATTGTTTTCGTTCTAACATATGTAACTAGTTAGTTATTTACTTTCTGCAGGGTTCCCACTCACCTGGAACAGTCAGGGAATCCAGCTTAGTACTAAAAAGTCCTGGAAAAGTCAGGGAATTTCACTAAAATGTCTGAAAACCTGGAAAAGTGAGGGAATTTGATAGCTTATTGTTTGAAGTTCATTTAGCTACAGCAGGCATTTAATGTTAGATCGTTTTTGAAATTACTTGGAGGGTAATGTGCCAACCATGAAGCAATTTAAGAAAAGAATGTATCTTTATTTTCCCATGGAACTATACAAAATGGGGTACCTGGAAATTTCTGAGTAGTGACCTGGAAAAGTCAGGGAATTTGATCTTGGCAAATGAGTGGGAACCCTGTTTCTGTCGTAAAAATGTCTTACTTTAATTTTACTACCTTATTTTCGTTTAAAATACATTATTCGGAAATTGTACTTGTTGATACTATGGAGCAATTCAAATATCAGTTGCGTAGTCTATTTTTTTTATACAATACTGCGAGGATTACTTTATTGTTATTGTCCATTTACTCATAAAATATTGCTTTAACGAAAAAGTGAAAACTAAGGAACAATTTCAGAATCATTTCTTGTATGTACTTCAAAACATCTCTATTTTGTAAAGAGAACTTACGCTCTTAACATTCTAATTATTTTTTATATAATTAGGTTAATAATTCCTCACAAACTAATTGATTTTTCGTTCTAAATACAAGAAATATAAAAAGTAGTTTTCATTCTTTCGATCAAGCTATTATGGAAGCTTTTGTATCTATTTTTTTTTTATATTTAGTGTGTTCAATTTTTCTCTTTGTGTTCAGTGGTTAGAAATTGCATAATGTTCATGTGACTTTTTCTGTATATTTTTTGTGACGTGTGTCACGTATTAGTTAGTTCTTTCCATTATATTCTCATCTATGTTGTAATTTCAGTGAAGGACATTTCGATACTACTTTCATTTCTTTATCAATGGCTTTAACAATCGAAATTACAGCGTATTTAAATTCACGTTTTTTTCTGTATATGTTTTCTGTCTAGGTCGTTAGGCATGTGTGATTCAGGTCTGGATATGGTAACGGAATGGTTGCGAGAAAGATTATCTCTGTTTCTTCCTGTTATTAGGACTAGTTCCCAATACTCTCTCGCGCAATTTAAAAAAAAATAAAAAAATTACCTATCATAATTATAAGGGACTGTGATGGCTCACTAATAGAGCACTCACCTCTGGTTCGTGGATCCTAACTCGTGCTTTGTGGTGAACAAACACCGTGTGCGTGGGCTCTCGAGGTTCTCACCGTTTGCTCCATCAACTTTTCAATCATCTTCCATTCGGCCTGAGCCAAAATTGCCTAAAGGCCTTAAAATAAAATTCAGTTGAACATAATTATTTCTATATATTGCCTAGATTTTTTGTGTATTGTGGTGTTCGTAGGCAATACTCTAATACAGTTGTTATAGGAACTATATATTGTCCGCAGTATTATTTGAGGAAAGAAAAAGTTTTGAATATCTGTTTAAAAATTAAAACAGTGTTTATATGATATAATAAGTTTATTGTTCTGGAGAAGTTATTAATAAAGATTTTGGTAATGCAAGAAGTTTAATGTTATTAACTCCTTTTAAAGACATTCCAGAATGCTGATAATATGTCTGATAGATATGTCTGGTAATATGTCTTTCCTTTTATGGAAAGAACTCATTTTTCTTAACCTTGATTTACGTAATAGTGCGATCGAAATCTGCTTGTAGTTTTTGCCCGCTCAGATGTTCATGTGGATCTGTTAGATCCTCTACCTTGCTTAACGTAACATCAACAGCCAATCCTTTAGATTGCTCCTAGTCTGCTCTTTGATTGCTTGATGGAATTTACGTCATGTCCAAGTGGGTAGAAGTAACACGATATGCGAAGGGATTTTACCAGGATTTTAAATGTGAGGTTGTAAATCGAAATTAGAGGTGTAAGGAAATTTTGTGTAGATTATTTTTTCATCTAGAAGTTAGAAGAAATATAGTGTCAGGGTGGTATCAAAACCGTTGGAGATGAAATTCTATAATTACCATTATGGTTAAATCCGGGTAGGTTTGTCACATCTTTCCTGTTACGTCCATTCATCCAAATTTTAAGTACAAATAAAGAAGAAAGTAACTCTCGCGGACTAATTCTTGTTTTGTACTTGAACAATGAGTACCTTCAAAATGAGGTACAGACACATTTCGGACACTAATCTAGCCCAAGAGTTATGGAACACATTTCCAAGGTATTATTAGCATTTTTTTTATATATGGATAGTGTTACTCCTTATTGAAGTACGAAATACAACTTTAGTCAGCGAATTTAATTTTCTACTTAATATGTACTCAAATTTAAATGATCCACGTTAAACAAAAGAAGTAGGAAAAACTACCTGATTCAGCCCTGTTGCTGATTTATGCCTGCTTATCTCAAAATACTAGCGATAAACACACAAACCGGTTTCTTGGTTAAGGATAACATATATTCAAAATACTCAAACCCTGCTATTTTTCCCCCTTCAAACATTGTTTTCCTGACAAAAATCTGTTTCATTTTCCTAATCCTACATAATATTAACGTCAGTGTTTTAAACTTTTGTTTTTTATTGTAGATCTTGCTTAAATTCATATTTATTATTCAAATGAATGCTTTTCTGTTATACAGGGTGAACGGTAACTCAGGCGACAAACTTCGGCAGGTGATTGCCGACATTGAAATAACAACAACAAAAAAAAGTCCTCTTGAACTTTTGTCTAGGGCACATAGTGTCGGAGCAACAAGGTGCTGAAAGCGTGGGGAAAATGAACTTCAGAGGCCAATATTTCGAAAACTATACAACGTAGAGAGTGCGGTTAAAAAAATAACTTTAAAAGTCATACCTACTCTATTTAAAAATGCATGTTTGAAAACTTCAATGCGTGTACAAGGGATTCCCGGACATGCTGCGAAAGGAAAGAAGTTTCCAAGTGAAACGAAAGGGGGGTGCATAGATAACACGTTCTTCATTCGTGGTACGTCCATATCTGAAGAAGTTGCAAGATGTCGGACGTTTGGATACTAGACTATGCGGGGTTGCATAAGTACACCAATGAAGAACCGAATTGGACGTCGTTCTGAAAACCGACCTTATTTCCGCTCGTACGTGTTTGCATTTGTCAGGAGGAAAAAAAACGTCGTCCACACGTATCGCCAGGTGCACGGTAGTTTTAGTACGTAATAATGGTAGCAATGTCAGTGCAATTATGATGAAGATACGTACGGCAAACTGGCAGCTATGGCCTATGTCACGGGAAAGGATTAAGGAATGTAGCCGCCAGGTCCATTTCAGTACAGCTACCATTCTGGCATAGTCCTGGTGATACTGAGTAAAACCCTGACAACTGTCAGAATGGCGGAACCGCAATTTAGCAATGTAAGTATTGTGTGTCATGTACATACCTTGAGGAGCTGTGCTGGTAGAACGTCTGGAGGGATAACATCCCTCAGCCAGTAGAACGTCCGGGGAAAGGTGGTGTAATGTAGCAGCCTAGGCCTTGCATAGGTACCATTACCAGATTCACGTTGTGTAATAGTGGTAACATTTAAGGAAAACCGCAGTAGGATGAAAAAGAAACAAAGCAGTTCATATTAACAATTATACAGAAATTTATCGGAAATCTGTCATTAGAGCATTCGTACATTACACGATAGTATTTAAACTTGCGTCGCATCCCACAGCTTTTCGTCATTACTTCTGGAAACTTCACAATAGATGTTGGAAGTGTCCTGCCTGGGCGTCAATGAAGCCGACAACTCGTATCATCATGGATTGCCGTATCCGCTCCCATCGTCCATCGTGCACCCGTAGATCATCAAATCCGGTACGGAAACGTTGTTGAGGTGTCTGGAGATCAGGAACTGGCTCGGCATACACGACGCTTCTCAGGTGTCCCCACAAGTAAAAGTCCAGGGGGTTGAGGTCAGATGACCGGGTGGGCCATGGAACAGGACCTCGTAGTCCAATCCATCTGCCGGGAAAAAATTGCGTTAAGATATTGGCGAACGGTAATTATCTCCATCATGCATCATCCACATGACCCGTCGTACTTGCAGCGACACAACTTCAATAGGCAGAGTGTTCCGCAGGAAATCCAGATACGTCGGTCCATTGAGGCGTTGTGGACGAAATACTAGCTCAATTAGGTGGTCCCCAATAATCCCCGCCCAAACATTGACGCTGAACCGTTCTTGATAGGACGATTCAACCATTCCATGGGTGTTGTCTGTATCCCACAGATGACGGTTGTGTAGATTGATGATTCCAGTCTTACCAAAAGTCGCCTCATCTGTGAAGAGAATTGACAAAAGAAATCGAACAGTAGTGGTTGCCCTGTGCAAAAATACCGACAAAACTTTTCTCTGGGAGGGAAATCCTCTCGCGATAATGCCTGCACACGTTGCACGTGATAGGGGTAGTAGTAGTTTGTGAAGAATACTCAACACAGTCGTTTGGCTTATATTGGCGGGCCACTTGTCTAGAGTTTACACTGGGGTTATTCGCAATGTCTTGTAGCACACGTTCTTCGAGGTCTGGTGTAGGAACATAATGTACACACCCTCCACGTTCACTCATTCCATCAAAAGACCCTGTCTCACACACGCCGAAAAATGGAACCAAACGTATTGTGATTCGGTTGCTGTCGGTGAGGATATTTGTCCTGGTTAATTCATGCGGTTGCTCCACCATTACCTTTTGCTTAGCCATAAGAGAATATCATTTCTGCCTGTTCTCGATATGAATAACGGACCATTTTAACTGTACCACACAACACACACACACTCACGAGTCACTCTAGTACAGGACTAACGCGTAAACACGCTGGATGTGCCGTGACTGCCGCTACATGATAGTAGTTCCATACGTATACACCACTCAACTCTTCTATCGTCACATCATCAAAAAGTTTTTTTTTTAGTTGGAGTTCAATGTCCATCAATTGGCTGCTATCACTTATGGACAGGATGGGGGCGGACAAGGATTTGGGGACGGAAGCGGCCACGACCTTATTATGATGTACCATCCCGGCATTCGCTTGGTGCGACTGAGGAAAAAAATATAAAAACCGCAGTCACGATGGGCGGCCACCAGAGTTTGAACCCCGGACCTTCTTTATGCTAAGCCAGCGTTCTACTACGGCCGCTAAGAGCCATGAATTCTTCTGTTTTGTTCAATTCACAGCTATGTCCCCTTGTGTGCCTTCCTTGGCATATGTTTTTGTTGACGATTTCGTTTTGTTGTGTGCTGTGTGCTATGCATTGTAAGCTTCATTTTTTAAACACTGTAATGTTGTGCTGTCTTGTTTTTAGCTATGCTGTTTCAAGCACATTTATTTTGCTTTATTATTATTATTATTACCTTCTCACCTCTTTTCTTCCCGTCCTACTTTCATTCCAACTTATTTCTTTTCGTTGTTTCTGTCTCATAGGTTTTCCATGAATGTTTCCACTGTTACACAACGTGAATATGATCATGGTGCCTATCCAAGGCCTAGGCCGCAACCTTACATTATCCTTTCCCCGAACGTTGAGGGACTTACGTGGCACACAAAATACTTACATTGCTAAATTCCGGTTCGCAATCCTTTCTCGTGACATAGGCCATAGCTGCCAGTTTGCCTTAAATATCTTCATCATAACTGCACTGACTTGCTTCCATTATTACTTACTAAAACTACGCCGGCGATACGTGTGGACAACGTGTTTTTTTTTCTCCTGGCAAATTCAAACACGTACAAGCTGACATAAGGTCAGTTTTCAGAACGACGTCGAATTCGGTTCTTAATTGGTGTACTTATGCAACCCCGCATAGTTTAGTCTCCAAACGTCCGCCATCTTGCAACTTCTGGACGTAGCGCTAACGAATAACGGGTTATCTATGCACCCCCTTTCGTTTCACTAACTTTGGACACTTCTTTCCTTCACAACATGTCCGGGAATCTCTACGTTCCTTTGGGGAATCCTTTGCTCACGCATTGAAGAGTTTTCAAACATGCATTTTAAATATAGTAGGTATGACTTCATAAGTTAACTTTTAACCGCACCCTCCACGTTGTATAGTTTTCGAAATATTGGCCTCTGAATTTCGTTTTTCCATGCCGACCTGGACAAAAGTTCAAGGGGACTTCTTTCTTGTTTCAGTGTCCCAAAAGGCTTCTGCCACTAAGTGGGAGGAAACCCCTTAATTTTTCTTGCTAAGGCTTGAGGGAACCGACAGTTGTAGACGCCTAATGTCCAATCCATACGTTCAAGTCGTGGAGATTGTTAGTACCCAAGCAGCTGCTTGCCGAGCGAACATGGATGGGTTGCTCGGGAACCCGCATTAACAGACAACGTGGTGAGTCAAATGTCTGCCCCTCCTTTATTATCACATGATGGTACAAGTAAGGAAACAGCCTCGGAGGTCCTCATTACCCGGAGGGCGGAATGCAGCTGGCAACGGCAGCGGTCAGTCGTGCACGAAGTCAGAGGGTCAAAATGCGCGGGTTTGGACTGTAGACTGCTAGGATAGCGACACTGCAACTTGAACGGACTCTGAACTGTCAGTCACTTGCAGGAGATGAGAAATTTGAGGAATTGGAGAACGAACTTCTATAAGAAGTCTGGAGGAAGAATGAAGAAAAGTTGGAACTACCGTCAGGGCACACGTTCTACTTCAAGGGAACAGAAAATGACAAACCGGCAGGCGTTAGCTTTATAATTAATAAGAACCTGAAGAAACGGATCACAGACATTGAAGAAATTTCAGATAGAATCGCACAAGTAGTAATAAAGATAAACAACAGATACAGTTGTTATGTAAGTTATATTACTGATGTTTTCGTCTATACGTTTCTACTGAAAGTCAATCTATTCACTCGTTCCTAATTGCGGGCCTCCAAAGTATGCTACAACGGCCGTATTAAGTTTTGGGGTTCTTCGCTCACACATACACATGGTATAAATTTCAATTTTGTATTTAGCGTGACCGTTCTTTTTAACAACCATCAACTCTAGATTTAAATGCAGGATTTAATTTTACACTATGCTATAGCAGCAGGTACCATTATACAAAAGAAACACATTAATTTGAGGTAATTAATATATTTACATAAACGAAAAATAAGTATTGAATATTAATCGCACATGTTTCTGATTTCCACGGTTTTGCTGCCTTTGTGCTCCATCGGCTGGTAGACGTTGTCTTTCTATTGCTATTTTTGTTCTGAGCAGCAGTCTTTGGCTGAGCGGAAATCACTAGGCTTTTAATTCCTTGCTTAACTTTATATCAGAGCGATTACTACGTTACCCCCTGACTTCTAATCAGAATCCGATTCATCTGATTTACCGTGCGGAGTTACAAAAACTTTGGCACCGAACCAAAGTGAAACCGGTTTGAAATTACATTCTCCCCAGCCTCACTTACGAGCCTTACTTAAGAGCTGTTCACACAGTTCCCTCAAGTATTACCCGCACATCCAACAGGTCAATGAACAAAGATTCTACATTTCAGACCCCACCAGAGCTCGTCTCAATTCTCTACTAGAATCTCTCTGTTTCCTCCGTTGCACACATTTATAAATTACCAATAGAAAATATTACAAGAACTTTTTCTGAAACCTTTGTGCCTTAAAATCAACAGAGCATTTTTAGCTCGACAGACATCGTTTATGCTGAGAATTTTGTGTCATGCCTAGTACTACGCAAGGAGGAAGAAGCAAACAACGAAAACATTACGAGTGATTTATGAAAAAATCAATCTTGATCTCAGCAGGCACGTAATAATTTCAATCACTTAACAGCCTTACCTCATTAACAATTTTTCTGTCTTTCGAAGCACTCATTATAATAAATAAATACTCTTTTGACACTCACGAAAATCACACAGCATTCTTTCGATTCCCCGAGCCACGCTCATTCTTCTATCTTTTCACTTCTAACAATACAAAGCCACTGTTCCACTTTCCTACCTACAACCTCCGGGCAGTTCCTCCCAAAAAAAAACTTGTTCCCCTTAGCGCAATGGGATCACTCATCCGAACTGCTGCTTTGTCAATCTGTGTGCGAGCCCTGTGACCTCAATTTTCCTATCGGTGAAAAACATACCAGCCTGAAGCAGTCTTATTTCTTCTGTTACCTACCAGAAATAACCTTTCTAAAACAGCCTGAAATTGTCCTTTTCTGCTTCGATTCTCAAGTCTGGAATATAACAAAATGTTCAACATATCTTCTAATATAAAATAAAACTATAACATAGACACATACATGATTAAATTGAATTACATTAACATTGATATGCATGGCTAAAATAACATTCAAATTTGTTTTAATCAAATGTTCGGGATTTTTGCATCAGGTTGTCGGGGGGGGGGGGGGGGGGGGG